>JAQQAE010000510.1:0-32664 GCA_029823295.1 Pseudamia nigra
GGGGGGGTGAAAGATTGTTTTCTGACTATTTGTACAAGCTCTTGTGTGCAGTTGCATTGGCAAAGTGGGGGAGGGGGCTGATGGTGGTGGGCGATGGGAAAAGCAGAGGTTGGGGGCAGGAACATGTAACATGCAGCAACAGTGTGACTATCTGTATTAGAGTGGACAAAGACATGCTTGGCGGCGATGGATGACGATGGGGGAGGGTATACAGGCTGTGTAAAGCTTTATGAATATTATGATAAACATGGCAGACTGTAAACACAAGACAGCAAGACCTGTGCAGCTCTGTGACAACTTTTAATCATGAGTAGGGTTCATCCTCACCCCAATCAATCAGGACACAGCAAATCAGACATTGAATTCCCTACTGATGTTTTCAAACACACATGAAATTGATTAGGAATTAATAATCAAATTATATGTTTAATCTTATCAGTAAATATCACTGAGGAAATGTTAAATGAACTCTGAAAAAGCTGAGTCTAATGAAGCATATGGAAGATGGGTTAGAAAATGAGCCAGAGGATGCAGGATGAAGATGTCAGATTTGCAGATTTAGTCATTTCCCTAATTTCACTCATCTTAGGTTGTAATTTTTTCTTGTCCAAGCAGCCTCTTCTTTAGAATTTAGTTGTTTTAATACCCGTCAGTCTAACATAGCCAAAAAATGTCATCATGGTTTCATATCAGTTGGTGTAGATAATTGTCATGAAAAATGACAAATTATTATTTAATTGCAAATGAGGCTCTCGAACAGGACAAAAAAATGATGAAACCACAGAATTGTGTGTGGTTTTATCCTCTGGTAAGAATGTGACAATAAATCATTAGAATCCACTTCATAGTATAAAATATATACCAACAGTAATTATCATTTTATAGCCTTGAATAAAGTTTTTTTTTGTATTAAGGCTAAAACTGACCAACATTTCAAATATTTGTCATGATTCCCAGCTCGTTGTGGTGCTGATACTGTGATTTATAGAAACTGGTGCTTGTATGAGTCACAAAGTAAAGTGACATGAAGTCTGGAATTCAGAAACAACTGAATTAAATTGACTTTGTTTTACTATTTCTAAGAGCAGATCGTCCAAGAGTATGTTTTTCAATGTTTCTGACAGCGAAAACAGACAAGAAAGAGAGAAAAGTATGACAGCAGATAGCGCCAGTCCGTTTGAAACCATATGCAGTGGCAGTGTCTCATTGATTTTAATGGGACAGTATGATGTGAAAACATGACAGGAGACACATGGGAGATAACCCAAGCAGCACTGCTATATGCTATTCCCAGCTGTGTGTGTTAATCCACTCAGTGATCACGCCACCAAAAGTTTCAGCGTTTTTCATCATTGCCGCTTGTTCCTCTAAGCTCTACGAGAGGAGGAAGACAGAGAGATGGAAATAGATCATGAAATAGAGAAACCAAAATGATTTCCCAGTCACACAGCCACTTACAGCGAGGAGAAAGAACGTTCAGACAAAGTCAAACACACTGAAGTGGAGTGGATGGTGAACAGTGATAGCATAATTCACAGTGTATAGACATCTAAGACCAGCGCCAGGGTTGTTCAAATTTAACAAGAAGTGGTGGGGGGTAAAGTGCTGATCTCCTTCATTTTCCCAGAAGATATCTAGTTAACTGGGAAGAAGCTATGCATATTTTTAATGAAGTGGAGATACCACCCACATTCATCCCCAACAAATCAACCCCTGGGACTTCAGTATGAGTTGTGTTTGCATTTCTGAAGTGCCTCACACTGGCAAAAGTTACGGTGGAAAGTGGTTTCAAAATGTTCATCCTTTATGATTCTACAGCACTAACCTCCAGTGCATAATCTTATGATTGTTATTGTGCATATAGAGTGTGTGTAGCTCTGGGTATGTTTGTGGAGTCGACCTGCAGGCTGAATGAATGAAACATGCATGCCCAGTCTGGTGTTTCTGAAACACACATGTACAGAGCTTAACAAACGTATTAGACCACCACCCAATGTAAGCTTTATGCCACAGCTGCCCTAAATTGCTTTTTGTATTTCTGTTATGATTAATCCAGCAGTATACACAAGCCCATTAGTTGAACTGATATTTTAATGGTGAAATATCATCATTGTCATCATTAACTTTTGAATTTAATGAGTGAAGTGCTTTTTGTGACTAACATGCCAAAGTAGTCATTTACTTGCATTCGTGATCAGAAAAAATGAGTTTTAGTGGCTCAATATAGTTAGAATTTTCTCAGTCCCATCCAACATGGTAAAACGTGGCAAAGTGACTGAAAAGTTAAGTGCATTAAAGCTCTTCATGATGCTCAATGCTCTCTGAGACAAATAGGACAAGTGGTCTAATAAATTTGTTAAGCACTGTACAGCTACATCTAGTGGCCTTAATTTGCTGTTACAGTCATAGAGGTGATTAGTAAAGAAAAAACTGTGTCATATGGTCGTGCAGGGTTTCTCTCTCTCCCTTTGTGTTGCATGTGCATATAACCCTTAATGAACCCTTAATGATACTCATAACCCTTATTGAAGTGCATTAGCTGAGGATGTTGGTGCTGGGCTGATGCTTTTTTTTTTTTGCGGTACAATGTAGATAATTAGGACTCTATTTAGAGAGAGGGCCAGCCCATGAAATACACAGGAGATCCTCACTTCATTAAAAATCAATTATAACACACGTGGCAGTGCATCGCAGCCCTCATGGCCACGATCAACTACGCACGCATGCACGTGTGTAGATTCTCCTGGTAGCGAACAAAAACGTTGGAGATACAGCCAAAAATGTGTTCCTGATAAATATGACAGTTTTATATCAGTTCATAATTGTCACCACAGATGTCAAATTATTATTTTAATGTAGTTTAAAGGCTGAGTCTAGTCCAGAGTGACAGTTGAAGGACCTTGTTTGTGGTTTTTAATTATTAGTAACAGAGTAAACAAAACATTGTTATTATTACTATTAGTGGTAGCAGTAGTGGTGATTACTATCAAAAAGACAAAAATGACATAAAAGGTACAAAAAGATGAAAAGAAATATGAAGATCAAAATGAGCGAAAAAGATGCCCAAAAAATGTACAAAAATACAGAAAAGACAAATATGATGTAAAAGATGCAAGAAAAAGGTGAAATATACTAAAAGATACAAAAATTTAAAAATGATGCACAAGAAAAATGACCTTAAAGACACAAAAAAGACAAATATAATGTAAAAGATCCAAAAAATTAATAATAAAAACATAAAAATGACGCAAAAGACACAAAATCACTAATGCATAACCCAAAAAAAAATCACAATTTTTATGATTTGGATTTATTGACTGTGGCTTTTGTGACTTTATATCAAAATAAATCAAATTAACAAAATGTATACAGAGTTTTTATTATTATAGTGACCAAAGGAAAAGGTTTGCCATAATTATCAGTAAAGCACTATAAGTTTGATTTTTTTTTATGTTTTCCTTCATTTTCTGTCAAATCTGTGCGTAGTCGGTTTCCTGTGTCTATCTCTTCCTCTGCTACTCGCTCTCAGGAGATTGCACTGCCCTGATCCTCCTCTTAGCTGAGGAAACGCCAGCGCTGCAGTCCCACTCTTACATAATAACATCAGGATAACACTCCTGCTCCCATTGGCTGACGACGCTGTCCGTCACTCAGCTCAGCCTGGGTCAGCTCAAGTTGGACGCAAGGCCCGTCCTCCCGTGACAGAGACGCTGCCAGGAGCAAAGAAACATCCACAAAAACAGAAATGAGTGACTCTCACTGTGCGTGTGTGTGTGTGTGTGTGTGTTGTTTCTTTTTTTTTCCTGGATGAATGGATGTTCAGAGGTTAGGGGTTTTAGCTCTTAAGTTATTTTCTGTTTTAAGAATTCCCTTTCACGACAGCTCTGAAGCAACACCATTGTTTAAAAATAAAAATTTTATTTTTTGTCATTTTTGTCATTTTTTAAATTCATTTTCTCTATTATTATGCGTGTTATGTTTATTTTCTTTATTTTGTTCATTGTCATGATTTTTCTGTTCAGTTTTTCTTTGTACTTGTTCATTTTGTGGATATTTCGTTTTATTATTTTCTTCATTTTGATCAGTTTTTGTTCATATTTTGCATTACTTTGTTAATTTTCTTCATTTTTGTTCACTTTTGATTGCTTTCTTGATTATTTTGTTCCTTTCATGTTCATTGTCTTTGTTTTCTTCAACTGTTTTGCTCATTTTGTATATTATTCATTTTGACCATTGTCTTGATTATTTTGTTGAATTTTTCTTCATTTTTGTTCATTTTGTGACTGTGTACTATTATAAATGTATTATTTTGTGCAGTATTAATTAGTTTTTGTTCATGTTTGCATTATTGTGTTCATTTTCTGGAATATTCTGTTCATTGTATGCTCTTTATTTGATTATTTTGTTTATTTTTCTGATGACTTTGTTCATTGTGTTCATTTACATGATTTTTTTTTCAGTTTTTCTGCAGTTTGTACACAGTTTGTAGATATTTTGTAGATAATTTGTTAATTTTCATCCACTTTTTCTTCATTTTCATTGTTTTAATATTACTTGATATTTTTCCTGAATTTTTTGTTAATTTTAAATTATTTTGTTCTTCCTCTCTATTCATTGTGGATCTTGTTTAGTTTCTTGACTATGTTGATCATTTTTTTATATTGCTTAATAATTTTTTTGATTCAGTGATTGATTTTTATTTTTAAAGAGTTTTCCTGATTATTTTTGTTCATGTTATGTTCATTATATGTTTACTTTGTTTGGTTTATCATTGTGAATATTGTTAAATTTCTCAACTATTTTGGTTATTTTTTTCATTTGTTTGATTTAGTGCTCATTTCATTTATTTTGACTTCATGTTTTGAGTGAATGTCAATGTGAAATCAAAATGAACAAGAAAAGATGAACAGTCATAGTTACTATCTTACTATCTTTTTTATTTACTGTACATAACAACAACAGAAATCTGCCTTTTTGTGGGCTTTTTTTGGCTCTTGAACTGTAAAAATTTGATATAAAGTGATACAGTCAAATACTATTCAGAATGCAAACAACCCAAATAAAACAATACAGCACATTCTCTCGACTTAACTCCATCTTAATTCCCCCATAATCCACCAGTGCTGTTAAACATACAGTAAGCATGCAGCAGTCCGTATTGTGTGTATTGTTAGCGGCTGTGGAGGTGGGAGTCTTCTGCTTCCAAAAAGCCTCTGTGACAGGACAAACGGAGATCATACACCGAGCTGGCTCCGCACACCTATGACATCACTTCCCGTTCGAGTCTGACAGCTTAGCACATCATCGCAGTGACAGCCAGACGAGTACAACGAGTGGGTGGTCGCCGTGGCAACCGCGATGCTGTCATGACCATCTCCCCGTATCCTACCTGACAGTCCCCGTTGGCAATGAGCACGGCGCACACTCAACAATGCACATGCCCACGCACACGTATTCATAAGCACTTTGTCAAACATACGCAGACAGACATGAACACGTACTTTGAATCCGCCCGTGTCTCTTTATTTGTGGAGATGCAAACCCTTCCCTGAAACACTAAAACAATGCACATGCCCACACGCCGATGCTCCTTTGGGCATAATGATGTGATACGCAGAGAAGCACGAGAATCTCCCAAGAGGTAAAAAGCAATATAGTGGAGATATACTTTAATCACAACAAAACAGTCCTTTAAGGTGTAGCACATGGAGAGAACCTTCTCTAAAATGGACTAGAAATCATTAGTATGTACATCCACCGCACGGCAGCAGGTGCGGGCTGAATTGAGCTTGTCTAAATCCAGATTAACTTGTTTTACAATTAACAGGTTGATCAAAGACTAAAAGTAGACTTGTTTGAATTGTGATGATTTATTGTGATGAGCATTCTTCATTTGTTTTTATGCTCTGAGCCGGATCATTTTTATCTTTTAGTGTCTGTCTTTTCATCTACATTTTCCCCAGTTCCTGTTTTTTTTTTCTTTTCTTTTCTTTTTTTGGTCTTGTCATGTTACGGCTTTACAAATAATTGGAGACGTATGGTGAAAAATAAGGTTTTCTATTGCTCAAACAGGTCTGGGGACGTATTAAACTTTTCACTCAAAAGAGAAAAATAAATATAGCCCCCTGTCAGATGACTGGACCTGAAACAACCAGTTTAGATTTCTGGATATTAAAATGTCACAACTGTACCTCCAGTATTCTCCAAACCTACCAGAGCCAATAAAGTCACCATCACATGCTGGGATCATGTGCTTAGGAGTCTACATGATGGTATCAATGGCTCAGACAGGAACGGGTGTGGTCAACAGCAGCTTGTTTGCATTCGAAGCAACAGACGGAAGGAGTACATGGCCTGGTACAATGAAGAATCACTGTTGTATCTTGAGCTGGAATTTAAAATTATGCAAGAATTATATTAAATGTCTCCTTTAATACCACAATAATCATCAGTAGAGCTGACACTAATAATTACATTCATTGTTTAGTCTACTAAATGTCAGAAAATTGCAAGAAAAAGTATTTGTAAAAGGTCAAGTTGATCAAATTCAAGTTTATTAGTTGTCACTCCAGCCATATCCAAACAGCACATAGTCAATTTAATTGTGTTTCCCTGGTGCAAGACACTCAAAGAAAATAAAAGAGAAACGACACAGAAACAGCATAAAGTGCAACCCAGTGCTTAAAGTGTGTAAAAATGATGTGCTCACAACACACGGATTTTCAATTCAGTGTAACAAAAGAGGTAGGAATGCAGAAAATATTTACATTTAACATGCTGCAATGAGATAATGTGGACTTATTTTACTTATTAAAACTACTCAAACTGATTAATCACTTATCAAGAAGTTACTGATTGATTTAACAATTTGGTTTGATTAAGTGATGAACCATTGCAGCTTTAATCATCTAGTGTCTTACACTTTCTCTCAGAACCAAATAATGAGGCAGACATAAAATAATGATTTGGTATCACATATTGATATCGACTAACATGACATATGTATCATGAGAACATTTTTTTCACTACTAAAAGTTTGTAAAATAGACTCCTCAGCCTTAAAAGTGAGGATTAGTTAAGGAAGGAGCAGACACGCTGTGATGCACTGTTGTCCCTCTGTCCTCTGTTTACGGCTCATACGTGGTCTGTTGATAACAGCCATGTCCCGGGTGCAACTGACCTGTTTTACAGCCTATAAATAGCATGTTACAGGCCACATTCATTGACAGCTCTGTGTACATGTAGTCTGTGTCTCGTCCCAGTCCAGTGCTCTGCTCTGACCCAGTTTGAAGCCAGTTGCCCAGGAATTGGTGGAAATGGGTCATGTCTTGAGCCACACCAGAACTAACAGTATAAGCTTTGCTACCTTAAACACAAAGTCAAAGAGAGTCATTTTGTGAGCGCTCTGCCCGCAGGTCATTCATTAACATAGTTTGTACAATCTGCTGTGAAGGGACACAATGATCCATTATTGAGTCTCAGGCTGTGTGAATTTAGTATCACAAGACAAAAGGTCTGTTGGCACATCACTTCTGAAGTTGTAACTATAAAGATAACTGTGGAAAATATACAGCCACAAACGCAATCACACAGTACATAGTCCAGCTGCCTGCCAGACTCATGGCCAGTCTGTTTCCTATCAGCCACAAGGGGGCAGACAAGTCAGAGAATGAATGAATGAATGAATGAAAAGAAGAACAAATTAATCTTCAGCATACTATGTGAACTACACATGTTCACATAGTAGTCGTCAAGGTCACAGAGTACAAAATATCACTGTGAAAGATAAGTTGGAATTATTTGTTTCTTGACCTGCTTGTTTGCATCCAATTCACTTGGTCACTACAGTGTCCTGTGACGTTCAGTCCACAGACTTCCTGCTTCCACTGAGACTGATTATTGTAAGTGTGGAGAATAGGTTGCCACATTCACACAAATTGCAATTTTGTGGTTATATGTATAACGGCCCAGGCTGACAGCATAATTCGATTCATCATGCAATTCCAATGTGAATTTATTAACTTCTTTATTTCTAACAGTACATATGTCATGTGGCTTTATAGTCCCACTTCCTCCTCAGCCAGTACATTCACATCATTTGGCTGCCACGGATTTACTGCACATATATTAACCTAGAGATCTGGTCACATCCTTGAGTAAAACAGGCTGCAGTGCAGGTTTACATTGCACAGACTTAAACATGGGAACAGTGTTCGTACCTGCCCAGTCCCTTCGACAGACAAAACTGTTGCCAGTGATCCGCATATATGAGATTATCCAGCTACATATACTGCACACTCATTCTTCCACACATACACACTGTCCAGACTGTCCCTAAAGGATGTAGGTACTCACATATGTAACATGGTACAATCCATACAAGTGTACTTTAGTGTGCTATAGTCACAAGACATACTAAAACATGTACACAGACACAAACAGTCACATCAACATAACTAATCCTAAATTGCCTAGTAAAGGTCTGGCATGAATATCTAGGGGAATCACTGTGAAATCATTTCTGTTTCTTCACTTTAAATATTCCTGAACATCTCAAAAAGCTCATTAAAGCTGCACAATTTTCTACAGGTGGGACTCTACAATGAGATTACTGGTGAATGGCTATTTCAGCTGTAGCTAAGCCAGGACTCAGCAAAGGAGCCCAGCTCGTTCGGAAATAATTTAGGATTAGAAAGGCTGTCTAATCTCTTTATATACAGTGTGCCATCTCAGCAGACATACCTCATGCCTACCTCTACATAGATCTCATATCTCTTAACAGGAACTGCAGCTTTCTCTTCTGTACATTATGGATGATATCTTTAAAGACACACAGGATAAGTGCTTCTGTATGTTACACTGAAATACTTCGCTGCTCACAGTCTATGCCTTTGCTTGTGACTGTACATGGATCTGCCTATTCACAGTGAGTAAAATTTAACATGAACAGGAAGGAGTGCTAGTTAAGGTAGCATATTTTACACTAACAAAAATCCCAGCACTCAAAAAAATGATTTCAAAGGTTGTATTTTGTCAGAGACGGAAGAGCGAGTGAAAAAGTAAGAGTGGTCCTTCAGTGATGTAACATGATTTCTCATTTAAACAACCTTTCTAACCTACAAGGGTCTGTCCTTCACACGTAACACAAAAAAACACACAAAACTACCCTGTCTTTTATGTGTATATGTGCATTTATGTGTGTATGCCATTCATTAGAAACTACAAGGACAAACAGACTGTCCAGATGTCAGTGTGCCCTTGTGAAGTTGTTTCTTGAAGTCAGGCACACAGGTCCCACGCCTACTATCTTTTTTTAACCTCAATTTAGCTCCAAACTGGGGTCCAAAAATCTGAAGTGAACTAACCGAATCAGGGATGGTCCTTGTAAGTTGGAAACAATGTCTTTGTCTCCCCATCTCAGTTTTCTAACACATATATTTTCTCTCCCGTGTTTACCTGCAGCCCAAATCGAAGTTATACCATGCAAAATCTGCGGAGACAAATCATCAGGTATCCACTACGGGGTCATTACATGTGAAGGATGTAAGGTAAGACACCTTCCTGTCTATTTTAGAATAATGTGCTGCTGCTGTCATGCACATTCTGTATTCTTCACTGTCTACATGTGCGTAATCATGGTCTGTGTTGACATCTAACCAGGGTTTCTTCAGACGAAGTCAGCAGAACAATGCATCCTACTCCTGCCCTCGCCAGAGGAACTGCCTCATCGACAGAACAAATCGAAATCGCTGCCAACACTGCCGCCTGCAGAAGTGTCTCGCCCTAGGAATGTCCAGAGACGGTGAGAATATTTAATTATATAGTATACCCTATATAAAATGACAGATGCATCATCACATTTGCATGAACATATGTGTGTACATTTCCTCTGCACCTGGGTAAGCGCTGTTGTTTTCCCGGACTATAGAAAACTGGTTCACACAATTAATAAAAGATATTTGCACGTCCAGTTCTCTTAGAAGATATCACTTCAGTCTTAAAAACCATCTCACAGCAATCTCCCTCATCATTAGAATGTATTAATCATATTTGGGACAGAAACATTAGTATGATTGAAGTCTTCCACAAACCTCAAATGAAAACCAGTCTCTTTCTGGTCTTGCTGCGTTTTTTCTGTTTACAAATTTCATCTCCTCTGGTTTGTCTTCCATGCAGCGGTAAAGTTTGGCCGCATGTCTAAGAAGCAGCGTGACAGCCTGTATGCAGAAGTCCAGAAGCACCAGGCACGTCTTCAAGAGCAGCGGCAGCAGCAGACAGGCGAAGCCGAAGCTCTGGCACGTGTTTACTCATCCAGCCTAACCAATGGACTGTCCACTCTTAACCATGAGATTGGGGGCACCTATGCTAATGGTCATGTCATTGAGCTGCCCAAGGGTGGCCATGGTAACGGAGGCGGGGTCCCAGGGGGCTACTATGGCATAGATTCCACCCAACCGTCTCCTGACCAGTCAGGTTTGGACATGTCAGGCATGAAGCACATTAAGCAGGAGCCTGTGTATGACCTGACGCCTGTACCCAATTTGTTCAGCTACGGAGGTTACCAGGACAGTCAGCTGGGACCCAATAATGTCAGCATGGGAGAGCTAGGTAAAGACCCCATGATGCATTACTACACATTTAAACTACATGAAAGCCAGAGGAAAAATAAATGGTAACTCACAGAATCCCAGTAGAGAGCCTGAGTCAGAGTGCTAATCTGAAAGCAGAATAGGAGATCAGACAGGCTTACACAGCTAGCTGACAAGGTGTCATATTACTGCATTTACAGCTCAGGCTGTTTGCACAAGTTAGAAGTAAAGAGCTAACACAAATCCATGGAAAATAAGAAATATCTCTCAATGGTTTCATCGTTCACAACGCACATTATACATAAACTGAATGATAACATGTATTTTATTTGTGTAACACTAAAATTGAAAATATTCTCTTCCAGACCGTATTGCTCAGAATATCATCAAGTCACACCTGGAGACATGTCAGTACACAACAGAAGAGCTGCAGCAGCTTGCCTGGCAGACACACTCCTATGAAGAGGTCAAAATGTACCAGACCAAGGTGAGATTTCTGAATGAGACTATTTGTAGTATTAGTTTGAAAACAGCAACAAGCAGTGCATTTAAGTTGATCTGTTTGATTTTAGCCGCGGGACGTGCTGTGGCAGCAGTGTGCCATCCAGATCACCCACGCAATCCAGTACGTGGTGGAGTTCGCCAAGCGCATCTCAGGGTTCATGGAACTGTGCCAGAATGACCAGATCCTCCTGCTTAAATCAGGTGAGGTGACTGGACTCATGACAAAGCACCAGACAATCAGACAATCCACTCAGTCGTTTGCTTTTAATCCAGATGTATCAATGTGAGCTTGGAATAATCTCGGGTCTCATGTCTTCCAGGCTGCTTGGAGGTTGTCTTGGTAAGGATGTGCAGGGCATTCAACCCTCTTAACAACACTGTACTGTTTGAGGGGAAATACGGTGGCATGCAGATGTTCAAAGCTCTAGGTAAGCTATAAAAGATGAAGAATTTAAAAGTCCTCTTCCCTCTGAGGTCTTCTTGCTCCTCTGTGCACACGTGACTGGAATAAGAATAATGACAGCCTCTCGTTTTTGTCTGCCCTCTCCCTGTCTTCTCTCTCCAAGGTTGTGATGACTTAGTAAGTGCGGTGTTTGACTTTGCCAAGAGTTTGTGTTCACTGCAGCTCACTGAGGAGGAGATCGCTCTGTTCTCAGCAGCTGTACTAATTTCCACAGGTCAGTGCACATCCCTAACATTAACAGTAACCGTAACAGTGAGAAACCTGTGTAAACCTAAGCCAAGACACTATGAAGGAAGGAAATCAAGAGGAGTAAAAATGTTTAGATGTATATCAGTCAGAGTCACCTACATATCTGAAGTCCATACACACTGGTAATCAAAAGTTATATTCAGCAGCATATATCAGGTTAAGCTAATACTTTTTCTTATCTTTACTCAGATCGGCCATGGCTAATGGAGCCCAGGAAAGTCCAGAAGCTCCAGGAAAAAATCTACTTTGCTCTACAGCACATAATGCAGAAGAACCACATGGACGAGGATGCACTGGCTAAGGTAGGCCAAGCTTTGTAGTGTGGAAATTCAAGCCATGGCCTCTGTTTCCGTGTTTTCCAGTTGCTCTGACCCGAAGGAGGTGAAGTGCTGCAAAATAAACAGTGGTTTATTTAGTTGGGGCAGATACAGTATATGGGAAAAAATTGGTTTTTGATGTACATATTGCACTGTTTATAATGACAGCTAATTGCAAGATTTGGGGAAAAAGGCATCTTGTAATTATTGACAGCAATGCAGTTTGTGATTGTCATGTGATTCAAGTCAAGCATTAAATCTGTCATAAAAGTCACAGAAACCTAACAAAGACAAGGACTTCAAAACTACTTTGCAAGTTGTGACTTCCTTCTTGCATGGTCTATGCAGAATCTATCACCATACAACAGAGATTGTGTTTTGTTTTTTGTTTTTTCATTTTTATTTTTTTTTTGCACATCAGATCACGCTTAAACACAGCCTTTTTGCGATTATTTAATTCCACAGGCTGATATCATCATTATAGTTGTGATGCCATTAATTGTGCGGCCCTAAAACTAAAAGAATGCAGCAAGGACACCTTTAAAGTCCCTGAATTGAAAAAAATAGAGTACCAGGGATGGGTGGGGGTTGCCCCTCTCAGTAAAATACTTAAGATGATATGCAACTTATTTGTGTCTAAAAATCATGCTTTACATAACTGATCAAAGGTTTGTTCATTGTTGGGTTAATTTTATGTTCTTTATTTTTCATTATTCTGTCAATTGATGTTGATTTTTTTTTTTAGAAGATTTTGTTAGCTGTGATTTGGTGCTTATTTTTGGTTAATTTGTTAATTTTGTTCACTTTCTTGATTATTTTGTTCATTTTTGCACATTGGTTTGATTATTTTCTGAATTTTCATTGATTTTGTTGAGTATTCTGTCCACTTTTACTAATTTCCTTAATTACTTAGTTCATTTTTATTAATTGTCTTGATTATTTTGTTTATTTTTATCTGTTGTCTTGATTATTTTGTGCGGTCCAATATGAAAACAAAACCTATGCTCTTGTCTTGCCAATTCTATTTCTAGTCAAAATACCTCATTATACTTAATAGAAGACGGAATCACTTAGTAAGTAATACTTCACTGAAAGAGAAAGACGATGTATCTCATAGTTTTTACGCATTACAAGATTGAAACATCTTGAAATAATGTTTTTCATTATTTTTGAAGAAGCATTGCTGAGAGATTTGATAGTTTAGTTTGCAGCAAATTTCAGACAATCACATGCACTGAAAAGCTCAAAACTTGTACCAACAAATCCTAATTTTTCAATAGTCCACTGCCAGATTAATACCCATAAATGTTGTTTTCCAGTGTGTGCTTGACCATGACTGTTTCTCCCTCTTGTGTGGCAGCTGATTAGCCGTATCCCGACGTTGTCAGCCCTGTGCACCCTCCACACCGAGGAGCTCCAGGCCTTCCAGCAGCTCCACCCAGAAACTGTCAACGTCCTCTTCCCTCCGCTTTACAAAGAACTCTTCAACCCCGACCCCAACTCTGCCATGGCCATGCCCAAGTGACTGCCTGTGGTCCCACTGCAACGAACAATGCCAGCGGACGACCAAGAATACAAGACGATCGCCACGTCTGACAGAACCTCAGAGGCACCATTCAAACATATATTCCAGAGCTCCCCCAGCTGGGAGAGGAGTCATCCGCCAGAAACTTACAGTTACAGCCAACAATACTAGGAATGTCCAGCACTTAATCCATCCTGTTCACCGATACAGTCTGAAGAATGTATATATACAGTAAATGAAAGGTGCCCTGAGCCACAAACTGAGCGGGGCTTCCTCCTGTCTCCTGAACTGACTGACCAGAAATGTACAGACTCTAAACCTCTAGGAACAATTTTAAGCTGTCAATCTTTAAAAAAATGGGTAAGTTAATTTGTTTTGACTTTGAAAAAAATCCTTTTTGTTCATTTTATTATTATTTTTCACATGAAGGAGTTGTGAATTAAAAGACGCCGGATGGGGAAGGGAACTGTGGACTTAGAGAAGCTATTGTAGATATTCTTCTAGAGCAGAGCGGATTCCAGTATTACTCATTGTTCTGTTGAAATAACTTAGTCCTAATTTAAATATACAGCAGTCCATCGTGGCTGGCAAAACCATGTCTGTGTTTTTTAAATTTTATTTGATAGTTTTTTTGTGTACAGAATTTGTAAAGTTGAGACTTGTAAAAGAATATTGGGTGAAACCAGGAGTCGACTCGGGTTTGTTGATATATAGAAGCCTTGTCTGGATTTTGTTCATATGTAAAGAAGGTACTGCATCCTTCTGATGAGAACTTATAGAATTGTAAAGAGAGCATATGAAGGATTTAAAATAAAAATAATGACTGCCACTACTTTTCAAGGTGAAGATACAGTATATACATAAATATTCTATTTTGCAAAAAAAAGAATTTGGCAAGTTTGCCAAATTCTATCAATCATTTTTGTCGCTGCAATAACCTTGTCCAATAAAAACTGGACTGCTTTTGAACAATCAACCGAAAACAACCAACAAAACGAACCAGTCAGAAACTAGGACCTCACAGTAAACCCAGCCTTTTCCTCAGTGTTCCTCACCTGATCCCTTATTCTGAACTTCTTAGGGTCTTGACATGAGATTTCGACCACAGATCAAAACACACACAGATAAATGACACCGATAAAAAGAAAAAATGTAATAAATGTTAAACTCAAAACAAGCTTGAATTTCCAGTTTTCAAAGACCTGAATGGGTGCTTTATGCCCTAATTCCTCACTTCACTATTTGCACAATCTAGTCCATGGATGTCAATCACTCCGGGCTTTGAATATGAAGGACCCTTTTTCTAAAGAGCAATAACTTCACACTGCCTTTCTGATCTTAAACAACTTCTCGTTCCTGCTTTCAGAACAGGGTAGCAATTTTAACTAGAATGCACTATCACCTGATCTGTCGATCATCTCTAAAATGATTCATTCCACCATGCTTCAGTGTTTCCAATGTGACACAATGTGATCTGGGGTTAGGACACACAGCATCATTTTCTGACACGGATCAACACCCATGAGCTTTTAAAGCTGCAATATTACATGAATGATCCATGTAGAAAGCTGTGAAAGACAATCACCTTTTAGTTTTGAGTCATTCCATGTGAAGTAGCACTTACAGATTGAGTTTTACAGTGTTGTTCTGTTTATTTGTTGTTGTTTAGCATTTGGCCACTGTGTAAATCGCTGCTGTTTTTTGTTTTATTGATGGATTTATATCATGTGGCGCTATATTTCTATTGTCCTTTCGTCTTGTACATCTCTGTGTTTTAGAAGATGCATGCAGTTCTGTGCTGAGCCACTAGATGCTCTATATGCATTAGTTTTGAAATCTATGAGGCGCTTCGATGACTCTCTGAAGCAACTCAAGAGATTAGTTGAAAAATGACCAACTTGCCAAAAATAGGTAACTCCCAAAGACCACAGGGAATGCACTAAATTAATCATCTGAAAATACTTTTTACTGCCTAACCAGTTGACAGAGCGGATTTTGTGTAGGAAAATGAGTAAAATGTGCACTGCAATGGACATTTAGGAGAGCACTTAGACCTTTACCTCAGTGTTGATTATTATGATTATATTAGAGGATATTCACGCACAATTATGGGTGCATTAGTCAGGTTTCTTACTAATGTTTGGATGCAATTTCTGTTGCACAGTGGCCAAATCTGTACCTTACAGATTATGCAACATCACTTGAGACTTTTAATTTTATTTTTGCATGCATGTCTTCTCTATGTGACGATCAAGATAATATCGACAGCATGGGAAATGAGTATGAAACTGATTATTCGTGATCTACTTTACAATACCTTCGATGCTGCCTCTCAGCGATCCATTCACAGGTTCCTCAAAAGCCCCACATTTTGACCCCTGACCCTAAACCCCAGATCGGAGGCCAGTGACACTTAAAGACAATCACTTGCTCATAAAGGCTTGATGCACTACACAGCATCTCTCAGGGAGCAGCTCTTTTTCTGACTTTGCATTAAAAGAGGGTTTAATATTTTTGCAAATTTACAAGAAATTTAATTATTAAAGAATTACTTTTTGTGATAAACATGGCATATGCTATTAACATATGCCAGTATTGGAATATGCCCAGACAAGGCTTTGATAAGTGTGTGTCTGTGTGTATGTGTGTAAAGAGCATGAATTCACTGTCCGGACATCTATAAAGACCAGACTATAGAACAAGCATCATTTATGTAGCGCAGAGTCTGTTTAGCAGTGTGCTTTTGTCACCGCTGTACACTCATGTTTACTGCTTATTTTGCTGCTTTTGGGACATTAGAAAAAGTCCACTAGTAAACTGTGAATCGAGCGCCATCTTATCAAACCTGGGACAGTGAATTCCAGCTCTGGAAATGAAGTTTTTGTGCGTGGTTTTTTTTTTTTTCCTTGTTAGACTGTGAATCAGAGGGGTGGGATGGGGATGTGAGACGCAATGTGCTGGCAAGCGAGTGACAACGTAAACACTGTAAGTAAGATACTGTAGCAATAAGAATTGGAGGCATTTACTACTGTCATGTTTGCATTGTAAGATTATTTTTTATTTTATTAATATTTACTATTATTATTGTTCTTATTATGACTACTATTCTTCTACTACTATTAGCCTATTGTTGTTCTGTTCTATTTGCATGACGTTTCATTGCAATGAAACATTTGGGGCTTATTTGTGTTTTCTCTTCTCATGATATTGGGGGTCTCGTGGGAGGGGTTATTGGCAGGGTGGGAGATGGGTGTAGGGCAAATTCCACATCAATTCAGCCAGTTCAAAGCATTTTTTTTTATCACAACCTGGAAGAATTCTTAAATAAAAACACTCTTATTTATACACATACTATTCAAAATTTGTTGAAATGTTGAATTTTCTTCACAACCTCTGAATGTGTGAGTTGATGTCTCCCTGTCTGAACTGGCCTTACCAGATCAGAGACCCAGAACCTGCAGCGGGAGGGAAAAACATGTGGGGAGGGTAATTTATTCTGAATGTTATGGAGTCACCTGAACGCATCATGCACCTTTACCACACATCAACACAGGCGCAGACAAAAACAGAGCGCACAATAGCAGTGGTCATCGTCTCACGTGGTGACTCAGATGGACATTTTTCATACACTTGCTTTCAAATGCATTTCCTACTCTTAGTCAAATACACTCCACCCAAAACCTCCTTTTTCCTGCCCTGAGAAAACTGTATGAGTGGGTGTGTGAGAGACATAGAACCAGAGAGAATGGGTTGATGTATGACTTTACCAATGCTTTGTAAACTTTCTTGAAGCATTACACGTGTGCAATTGGAGTAGTGTTGAGAAGTGTTAAGTTATTGTTTAGAATGTCTTTGCGTCCCAGCAAGAGCAAATAAAACAAAAATGTAGCAATCTGTAACAGAAACCTGAAAGGTTCTTAGGTTACAGAATCTCTTCTACACAGGACTAACAAAACAAAACAATAAAATACAAAAAAAGGAACTTTTTTTGTTGTTGTTTTCAAAGTGCCATAGCTAGTGAGGAAAGGAAGGAATGGCAGAGTGGGGTGTAGATGCTTTACTGTGTGCATTTACTTGAGAAACAAATCAAAAAGGGGAACTCCAAGGAAATGTGTATTCAAATACACTGACAGACCATTTTTACATTTTATGCTTTTATTTCCATTTGGTAAGAAGGGTTCCTGCTGGACTCTGAACTCTGACTCAATGAAAAATCCACAAGCACGCAAACAGGTTACATTTCAAATTAAAATCGAAGAGCATGTGTGTGTGTGTGAATGTGAGTGCGTTTGGTGCAAACAAGAGTGAAAATGCCCACGTTTAATGGATCAGGCTGGGTTGAAGTTCAGAGCTCTGCAGAGCCCTTACTGAGTCCTCCTTTGAGATGTATATACAATGTGAAGGTCTGAAGTGATTTTTGTTAAATTCTATATTTTATCGCTTTTGTAGACATTTTGTTGTGGGAAGACAAAAAAAATAAAAGGAAATTTTATGGGTGCATTTCTGTCTCATTTTTCTTTCTCGAATAGACACATGATTTCAGCAGCTTTTATTTCATGCACTTTAAAGTTTTAGGTACATGTATAAACAGTTATGATAGTGATTGTCAATGTAAGTCATAGGTGCAAAAATGTGCTTCTAGAATTACAAATTGCATTATTGTTTTTGACACGGCGAAATAATGTACAACTTTGCAACAATTACTCATTACTTAAAAAATACAGCTACATAGTCAAACTGGATGTTCCTGTAGGCATGTTCTGGCACATACTATGTCAATGTAGGTGTATTATTTCCAGAGTCAAAGGTTATATCCCAGCTCCCTCATCCTCTTGTTGTTCTTGTCCTGACGTTGGTATTCCTTCGCCGCTGTCCTTGCAGTCGTCCGTACGCCTCCTTAAATCTGAACAACAGAAACATCAGTAAGCGACATGTTGCTCCAATAACACAATCATTACCACAAGAAAGAGAATACTGACAGGCCTGGGAGGATGTCCACCCATCCAGCATGAATAATTTGGTTTGATTTGTTGGAGAAATCTTGAAAAGGACACAAGAAGAGGAAGGAGGAAAGACAACGCACCTTTGAAATATGAAAACAACTGTGTCTGAATGTTTGCATTTGTGTTTGTTTGCTGCACTTGTTTGTTTCTGAGCACAGTTTCTTTCCGAGCAGTTATCCTCTAGATGCCGGTATCGTGTCTACCCAGAGACGTTAATTAATAGCTAATCAAAGCTAATGTCTCAGCAGCACATTGCCAGCACAAAGACATGATTAATATGTAATCAAAGGCTATGGAGCATAACGCACAAAGCAGGGCCCACCCCCACGCCTCAACACTACTGTTGTTATAGAAATAAATGAATGCTCTCTGCTTAATTAGTTGGCTGTTGATGTGTGTTTTCTGCATTTGAAGTTGTTGGAGATTTATCTCCAACATCTCTAGAGTCAACACTGGTCTCTTGAGTGACAACACAGAGGTGACACATTAATGCATGCAGAAGCACAGAGAAAAAAAACCTGTGCATGCACTCAGGAGTTTACATCACAGCATTTTAAAAGTATTTTCAAAATGTTAAATCTGTCTGTCTATCTATCTTTGTCAAACGCACACTAGTGGACATTTCTGACCTGTTAGGCCCAATCTGTGGCAGCTCGTATTGCAAGAGTGTTTCTGAAGGAAGCCATTGATGGCAGCGTCTCCAAGGTTGTCGGGTCCAAAAAGCATCTCATCCCTGCTCCCGCTGCAACAGGATTAGAGACTAGATTAAACCAAAAACAAGTCTAAAAAATACATAACTGAGGTCATCCAACATGCTAAAATCAAATGGTGAGAATTCTGAAACCAGATATCAATATATCTCTATATATCATTATCATAATATACACAGTGGTGGGTAGAGTAAACCGACATGGTACTCAAGTAAAAGTATTTAGTACTCTACAATTATAATGACTCAAGTAAAAAGTGCTAGTGAAAATGAGTACTTCACTGAGAGTATCTTATAAAAATCTACTCAAGTAGTGAGTAACAGCGTAATGATTAACTTATTTCAGCCTCCTGTATGTTTATTGTTAATTTATGTGTATTTTATGTTCATGTTTATTTACTTGATTATTGTGCTTATTGGGTTTGCTGCTTATTTTGTTCACTCGTGCTTGTTGTATTATATGATTTTTGTTCATTTCTGTTGATTGTTTTGTTAGATATTTGCTAGTTTTGTTGCTAATTTTGTGCAATTTTGCCCATGTTTGCTTCATTTGTAATTTATTTCAGTATTTTTGCTCATTATGTTGCTAAGTTTGTTAATTTGCTTGATTATTTTGTTCATTTTTAGTCCTTTTGTTGCCTATTTTGGTCATTCTTTGTGCAGTTATGCTTATCATTAATTAATTTTTTTCCTTAATTTTCATTAACTCCTTCAACAAAATTCCATGCTTGTCTAAAAGACATTTTGGCCTGGATGACTTCTACCTTTGTCCTACTGAACGAAAATAAAACCGAAGTTATTGTAATAGGCCCAAGAAATCTAAGGAGTACAGTCCTAATGACTTCCTTAATCTAGACAACATCTCAGTAGATTCCAGTACAGTTGTGAGGAACTTGGGGGTGATCGTGGATCAGGACATATCCTGCAGTTCTCATATAAAACAAATGTCAAGAACTGCCTTCTTTCATCTCCGTAATACTGCCAAAATTAGGAATATCCTGTCCCAAGGGGATGCAGAAAAATTAATCAATGTAAGCTCAATGTAACCTTAGAATACAACAGAAACACACAAACATTTATAAAAAAGTCAACAGAAAGTAATTGTGTGTCGAAACAATGTCTTTCAACATGGAAATAACCTTTTTATAGTGATCTATGTCTACTGAATTAGACACATTCAGGTTTACATGTTTGATAATTCATGCTTTAATTCTCTTAATTTATCTTAATAAAATATGATTTATAAAAACAAATCTCTTCTCCTGCTTGAGAATGTACCTGCCATGAAACACACTCAGTTTGACTGTCACAGTAACTAAGAAATCCTGAAAAGTATGCCTCTTATATATATGTGGCAGATTAAGTATTGTACCTATGATCTTCTGCCATGATGACGGTTGGATCAGTCAGTTCTTCACCTACTCCTGTCAAGAACACACAAAAAAAGCATTACCACTGATAGAAACCTTTGATAATGTTCATACACACATAGATACAACAGAAGGACCACCTTGTATGTCAAGCACCAGCAGCTCTCTGCATGAGTATTTGTAGGTCCAGTGAGAAAACGCCAGGAGCATTTCTTCCAGTGAGCAGCAGGGGGCGATCTCCTCTCCTGTGTTGTTGTTGTATTTCCTGAAGTCTCCAGTAATGTTCCTTTCAATTGTCAGCCACTGACCATTGGAGTGCCAGAGAACAAGAGATACATCTAGAAACCTGGTGGAGTTTAATACAAATTACATTCCTGAAAATGTAAAAAAAAAAAAATTTGCACCTAACCTGACATAAAATGTAATATAACCAAAATGGCTCATAATGCTGATGCTGTGATACCATTTTTACTCAAAAATAAAATAGGTTATTGGAAATATTTTATATTTTCAGGTAGGTATTTTTCTAAAATAGATAATGTAATACTATGTTCATTTTCACTGGACTGTTTAAATTCATTCTGCATTACACTGCACAGTTTACAGTACATCTTTGACATCACTGTTGAGGAGTGTAGTTGCGAACAAGATATAGATGATTGTTTCAAACAATCATAACATTTATTATACCTTGGCTCAACTTAAGTGGAATTTTGTTTACATTTTCAGAACAGTATTACTTTATTGGATTCAACAAGGCACCTGCAGTTGAAAACGAGGCCAAAATGCAAACAGACCTTGGTGAGTGGTGCATGTCATCAGGTTTGATCTGGTTAAAAACTTTCATCATCTTCTGCGCCACTCTGTGCTGCTGGATCTCCTTTAGAGACACCACACAGAGGTTGATCACAAAGGTGAGGGAAATTAATGCGAAAGCTACACTAAATGAAAAACAAGTTGCTTGTAAAGCAATGTAACAGAGCAAACTGGCTTTATATCCACTCATACATTTGTTAATAATACTAAGCTTCACTGCTGCTTCTAGTTCAACACACTCATATTAGAATTCCTCATGTGGAAAAGTCTTTCTCTTGGGAATCGCCTTTTAATGTGATTGACATTCATTAGCAAAGCAATTAGACAAACTAATTAAGTATAATTAGGTTAATTAGTCTTTTGTACTGTGTTGTCAGGTAAAATTACAACATTTTCATTACAAAAACACTGATTCATATCTGTGGATTAAAGTAGACAATAATTTTGTGTTGTGATTTATATTGGGATGATGGTAAGTAATTTTGTAATATCACTGGACTGAATTTCTTGTTCAACAGTAGCCAGTGTTGCCACTGATCCAACTGTAGAGTAGGAAATGAAGTACTCAGCAAAAAGTATAATGCTCCCAGAAAACAGTGAAGCTGAAATCAGTTCATCGGACGCTATCCTGGCTGTCAGTAACCTGCCCAGCCATTAGCTTAGAAATGGAATAGACAAACATTATTAAACAATGGGCCCTGAGCATGAAACAGACTCCAAAACAAACTTCAAAAACATAACCACGAGTAAATCTTCTACGTTTAACCTTGAAGAAACCCAATTAGTGAATTATACTACCAGTTAAACTGGGTTTATTTACTTCTTCTTTGTGTTTGTGTGCACTTTACAGATACACTTACTCTTAAACAAAGCTGTAGCGCCGTGCTGCCAGGGAAGTATCTCTGCCAGGCACGAACAACCTCCGTCCTGAAGGCTTTCACCACGTACACAGAACCAGGTCTGAGCACATCACGTTCAGCCCAGGTACAAAGGACTCTGCAGCCCTGGCGCAGACCTCCACCCAGAGAGCCGTCTTCACTGGAAAGGGGCTGCAGCATGGCTGACAGGCCCCGTGATGACCAGGAGGAGGTGGAGCTGCACTCAGCGTTGGCGTTAGATGAGATTTCATCCAGAGAGTAAATGCTCACCTCTTCACCTCCTGCAGAGAATCACAAACACAAATCATGTACAAGAAATTTATAGAGCTGATATTTTCAGTAGCTTGATGACAAAAGGTGACTACAGCAGTAAAAATATCTACCCATGATGGAAACAGGAGTGAAGGGAATGGTGTGAGCCAGTCTCATCAGATTGTTTCTTTCCATGGCTGTTAACACACAAACTCAGCACAAATGAAATTACATAGATGTTCAAATACATGTACACATATAATTACTAGAACTAAGTAAGAATGTTCTGTGCAGATGTGCGTGCAGTTGATGATTCCAGATAGAAGCTTGGTGATGTGCAACAGTAAAACTGAGTCAGACATGCAGAGTTGTGAAAAAGTGTTTGCCCCCTTCTTGATTTCCAAACCATGTAGGTTTTCATTTTTTTCCCCCTTAAAAATAAAAACCTTCATTTTGTGTTTACTTTTTCTTTACGTTTTCTTAAATGTATTATTTAAATTTGTTTAATGATCTGAAACATTTAGATGTGACAAATATGCACAAAAGTAAGAAAACAGGAAGGGGCAAGCACTTTTTCACAGCACTGTACATCCTGAATACCTGAATAATGTGGATAGAGATTTTCACTGGACTGGAATGAGGAGCTCATGGCTGCAGAAAATACAATAAAGGGAGGTAAGAACATAAAAGAGCATATCCCAACATACAGTAGTGAATAAATTAACTATGTAAAGATAATACCTTCAGGAGCAATGCCACTCTGTAAACTGCAAGAATAAAGACAGGCTTGTAAATCAAATAATATAACAGTGATGCAAAGTTCAGTCATATCACATGAATTAAGTGAAGACAAAAGACTGTTAGACATACGAAGACATACGGCCGACGGATCTGGCCCAGCTGTTCCAGGCAGAATGAGTAGGGTTCCACATCTCCTGAAGATCAATGCAAATAACCCGATCAATGTACGTAACATAACATACAGTACATGTCTGAAATCAAAGCTAACTCATCAAATTAGCTCCGCAATTTGGTAAGGTACAGCACTGAAACCACAGAAGTCTGCACTGATTAAATTATATCTTAAAATGTATACATTTTCTCACGGAAAATGAAATGTAGTGTGTTCAGCCTTATAATGCAATAAATGCACCCTTTGCCAAGTATAACTTTATGTACCATACAGGACCCTCACAATATAAAGGACTAGTGAATTATAAACAAGTAAGTAATTTTGGTTTCAGTCTAAACTTTCTGTGTTTCCTCCTACCTGATGGGAAACAACCTGCCTCTGCAACAAATCCATGGGTTCCACATCTGAAAAAAGTATATCAGTATAACCACTCAATTACACAATTATACTTTGTTCAACTTACACGATTGACACACTGAGTCAATAAACCCAGATACAATGGACACAGGTTTAGTTTTAATACAAATGCATGTTCTTACTGAGCTGACTGAGGCTGGTTGAAGCTGACCAGCATGTCGGTTCTCCTCTCAACCACCGTTGCCTTCTCCAGCAGGCATTAGACAAAGGAGACCTCATGGCTTCCTGTTTCCCCAAAGACATGCAGAAGAAAAGTAAAATGCTTGGTATTCTTAAAAGTTACAATCATGTTTATTGTTCAGCTTTATGATATGACTAATGGCATGAAAAAAATACATTTAAAATATAAATAAAATCAATGTGAGTATGCTTTATGTCACATTACAGTGTTGGGACCGCTCTCTTGTATTGTGACTGTCTTTCTGTTGTGGGATCTTCCTTTGGTGTCCAAGGATTGAGTGAAGTCTGTGGACTTGGACCACTCTGTAGACAATTACAGTGAGCTCAGCAAATTAATATTAAAATCAAGACTGGCATCTGTATATTTAATTTGTAAATACAGCTGATACCCACAAATTATAACAGTACCTTACCTTTATTCTTGCTGCACTCCAATGAGCAGTCATCCTTAAAACTCCTCAACCTAGATAAACACTCTTTTCTCAAGGGTTCATTAAGTGCGGGAAATGTCCCAGGGAACGTCATATTCTCCACACTGGATGACAGAGATCTGCATTGGCCATAGGGATGGCCTCTTGACACACAAGCCCACCTTGGGGTTTTCACAGGTTGTCTCCACTGACTGGACAGTGTGGATTGAGACCTTGGCTGATTATCACTGTGACAAAAGGCTGGATTTATGAAACCTTCAGAAATGTCTCTGGGGTCAGACCACAGAACAGTCTTGCTAGAAGTTCTGGATTCCTCTGGAGGGGATTCTTCTGGAGGAGACTGCTGCTCTTGTGTGCTCGGCTCTTTCCCTTCTTCATACTCTTCTTCTTCTTCATCCACCCACATCTCTTCCTGTCTAGGAAACACATAGGGGTCACAGGTCCAGACTTTATAATGTGGTGACTCTAGGCCTCTGTCGCTAACCCTGGGAGAAAGTGGAGACCCACAGCGCGATGGTCCACAGGACTCACAAGGGGTCTGATTACTGGCCCCTCCATCAAGGTGAAAAAATGAGGTGTGGGACGTTGATCGTGAGACACCCGCCCACATGTCACTGTGGGCACGAGCAGACTAAGTAAAAGAAGAGAATATGTTACAAAAACATTTCCAAATATCATTACTTATTTCATTTCAGCATTTCCTTGTACTGATATGATGATGCAGTGCTTACTATATGCTAAATGTAGCTGAAGATCTACATCAGCTGACAGGACAATGATTATTTGTTCTTAATAAGTTAATGCTTTCTTTTTCACT
Organism: Pseudamia nigra; assembly: GCA_029823295.1. Lineage (NCBI taxonomy): Eukaryota > Metazoa > Chordata > Actinopteri > Kurtiformes > Apogonidae > Pseudamia > Pseudamia nigra. The sequence goes on from JAQQAE010000510.1 coordinate 25,434, forward strand.
GTGTAATTATTTCATGAATGCACAGCTAAAGGTACATGTAGTGACATTTTACAAAGTCAATAAGTGGATTTTATCCCCATCAACTGTTTTATAGCCGCTGTAAATTGTGGTGTCTTTTTTTATGTCATTAATAATCATCATTCAGCATATTGTCTGAGAGGAAACAAGACTTCTGCACCTCCTCTTGACTCTAAACAAGTCAAATATATGGTTAACAGCTTGGATTACATAATGCTCTTGTATATAGAATGTACTGTTTCTGTTGCTCAGCAGAGCAACACAGCAGCCTACAGTTGCAATACAACTGCTATTTTAGTTGGTTTTGCTTAGCAGAATGAAAATGCATCATTCATACATCTTTATACACTGTCGCCCATAAAGTTGGAATAATTTGTTTTCAGACACATTTCTCTTTTTATTCCTATTCATCCATCTGTTTATTCCTATTTACGTATACAGTACAGATCAGTAATCATCTTCGGAAGAGACTGATCAACAAAGGTTTAAGAAGATATATATTTTATCTATCAAGAATAAATCACATTGTCATATGAGAAGAGGTAAAAAATATTTTATCCCAACTTCATGGGCAACGTATATTTTGTCTTCTAATTTGGACAAAGAAGAGATAAGTGCAGAAAGAGAGTGTCAAATTCTGTTTGATTACTGTCTCCTGCAGCCTCAATATGCAGGAAATTATTTTTTCTTGCTTCCTTCATAAGTGATCAAAAGTTGTAGACTTACTATGCTGTAGCTCTTGGTATGAGCTTCCAGCATGAAAAGAACACACTGCTTTAAAGTTCAAAAGTTTTTTGAATGTACTACCTTCTTTGCTCTTCCTTCTTCATCCTCGGTGTGTCCTTGTCTTCCTCCCCTGCTCCCCCTGCTGCCTCCATGACACTCCTGTGAAGTAAGTCTGCTCGCTATGAGATTATAACCCTTCAGCAGTGAAGGCGGGGTGCTTTTACACGACTTTGCCATAACGCGCCGCATACTGACTCCCTCAAAGTCAGATGCACTTCTGTGGGGTAGAGTCCAACTGTGAGGAACAATGTGATGGGACGCTTTGATGGGATGACACTGAGCAAGACGGGCCTCTTCCTGATGCAGGCTGTCAGAGGCAGACAGCAGAGTGATGGTGTCCACGGCCAGAGCCGACAGGTCCTGGAGCTGACCCAACTGATAGTCCAGGTCTGACAGACTGTCCTGAATGAACTGGACCTTCTCTGAGACGTCCCCCACCACAACACACATCTCCTCTGTTCTAAAGAAGATACAAAAACAAATCACACTGCTTTTCCTCACTGCAGATACCAGTTTCTTGTGTCATTATCATTGTACTGTAGTTGTGAAATCTTAACTTATATAAATCAACTCTAAAGTGAATGAAACCTCTCAGCTGTGACTCTGATCCTGTTGCTCTGATTACTGAGGCCTTCATTCTTTTCATGGAAATACGCCTCGACACATTTCTCCTCAAACTCATTGAGCTTTTTTAGATCCTCCTGTCCCAGGTACAGCTCTGCAGAAGACAAGAAATCATTTTGGTACAAGACACGCGGAATACATTTTCTATACCCGCAGACACACTACGATACTCACTGAGTCCGGAGCATCTCTCCTCCCGCTCAGTGTCTCCAGTGAGTCTGTTGTAGATTGCTCTTAAACCCAGGGTCATGTGACTGAGGAGAATAAGTGGAGGAGGCAGCCATGGTTTCTCCTGGTAGGTCATAATGTAGCGATAACGATTGTACTTCCACAGTTTGTTGGATGTTGATGCCATGTCAAAGTAGATGTTGCTAATGTGAGAGAGGAAATAATCCAGTTATTTGCTGATGTCTAACATGCAGTGACAGACATCAGTGTAGTGCAAATCATAAAAAGACAAAGTAATTTTAAAAACCTGCTTTATAAGTGTCTAGAGGAATCAGATTCTTAAACTTAAGGCTTTCAATACATTTTTTTAGAAGAATGTAACCACATTAAGACACACAGTTATGCCCGTTTAATCTATGCTATGTCCCTTTTTAGTGTAATTGAATCCAGTTATTTTTTAATAATTTAATTTGTATTTTACCCCTCGTGAGTTCATGACATTTTGCTTCCCCTGGAGACATTTCCTTTGTTGCCCCATGATGCGCATTTCTGTATTTTCTTATGCTACGAGGATTTGCATCTTATGAATGTGTCAAACTGATGAAGATATTTTATCTATCTGCATGTATTTTCTTGCAGTGCTCTGAACTCTGCTAAAAGCACATCTGAAGACATTTTGAATAAAGATGTTTACTTGAAAAATGCGATGAGAATGTTGACCATGATGATATACTGGAAAAACATGTAAACGGCCTGGAGGAACGGTGTGATAAAGGAAGCAGGAGGACAAGGCTGATCATCATCACATGCTGTTAACACATCAAACACACACATCATATTTTAGCACCAAATATCACCTTCATTCTAAGTGGGAAAATAAACAAATGCTCGAATAGTTTATATGCACAAATGAAATCACTGTTATTTCCAAATACTTAAACCCTTGTCAAGTCTGTTTTACTGTACATGAGCTGTGCTGTTTCATGAGACATTAAAAAATTCCACCCTGACTAAAGGCATCACCAAACTCAAAGAATTTAAATTCAATAGATAAATACTTCCACATAAAGTGTTAGGAATAAACCACTATGATTTTTCAGGGCTGATACCGTTACTAGTCCTGAGGAAAAAACAAAAAACAGCATATATTACTGGTGATGAAAGAGAACAATAACCAGTATTTGGAAACAATATACATTTGTCACAAAAATGAAAATCATACTGTCTATATTTATCGTAACACAAACCTCTTCAGCATTATTTTTCGGACACATTCCTCATAAGGTTAACAAAAACAAGCAACCAAAATTACTCCCAAAGGTTTTAGAAAGAATTTGAGTCTCAACTAGTTCCACTTCAGCATCATCAGATTTTGCTGGGCATCATCACAATGAGGTAAATGACAATACCAGTAATCATAAAAATGCTGACTATTGACATCAATTAGACCAATAATCAGTTGGTCCCTGGTACTTATGCATTGCATCAATGGGGAATCAATTCCAAAAAAATTACTAACGATCTATCTCTGACGCGTACACCTCCCCATAAATCATCCAGTACGGTTGAAAGACTATGTCTCGGGCAAGACTCCATGATGGTTCTTCATCTGGTGACAGAATGGCCTTTCTGGACACCCCAAAGCTCAGCAGCACTATCGCCATCATCACCACGATGAAGAACATGTTACTGGTCTGTGCAAAGACAAATAGAGGAAACGACACATCAAACACATTCTTTTCACATTTCTCTCCACAACAATAAAATAGGAATAGCATCCACGCACCATCTTGGTGATCATTGTGAGATAAGGGCCAGCATGTTGATTGACAGCCAGCAAATCCAGCACTCTGACGAACCAGAAGATGATGTCCAGGCAGTAGCTGATGTGTCCGGCCGTTCGGAAGGGATCTCCATGCCACCGCATAACCAGGCCAAACAGGAAGAGGATGATGGCAGTGAAGTCAGATATGTTCCAGTACTCTGAAAACCAGATCTTCAGCTTCTGGCTCATTTTTCTTGGCTCTGACATGAGCACCTTTCAGAAAGATTGTCATAAAGGAATATTAACATAGAAGAGATAGGGTTTTAACTGTAAATGACTAAAATGCAGCTGCCCTTTATATGAGTATTCATTCTTGTTCTCTTACCTCTCTGGTTTTCTCCACTGCAGTAGACAAGACATACGCTATGACGAGCCACTCCTGAACACTGGGTTGTTCCTCCATTTTCACCAGGACAGTGTAAGAGAATAACATAAGAAAGACTAAGTATGACATCTACAGTCGAGAGACATAGGGAGGAAAAGAGTAAAACAGATTATTTACATAAATACACATTTAACAATGTATTGTATCTGCTGTTACTGAATATACTAACGTTTTCACCTGATTTACACAGTACAACTGTGGAAAAAATAAAAGTTAATCTAAAACTTATTGAAAATCTGTGCTATATGATCAAACAAAGCCAAATGGCTGTAAGTTTATATCGGTGTGACATTAAACATACAACACAAAGACTGATGGTCAAGGTGCCGTGGTGTATATAAGCTGTGATTAGAAACAAATGTTACATCTCAAATACTGAGGTTAAAATAATATTGTGCTGTTTAAAAATGAACATGAATTTGTTTACATTTAAGTCATTTTAAGTCATCATTTTTGCCCATAAAGGCTCTAAATCTTGTGAGCTGTTTCTGCAATAAACAAGTCATACCTATAAATAGTAGGACCAGTGTTTTTTTTGTGCAGACCTCTAGTGTATATAACAAATGCATATAACCTACTGTGTGGAACCAAAACTTGACAACAGGAGCTGTGTAGAATTCATATATCATTCTGATCCAGGACAGACACTGCTGCGTGATAGAGGACACAGTTTGCGAAACTGGAACAAAACATCTGTCATGAAAAGACAGGCCACGCTCTGCATCCTTGCTGCCCTGCAAGAGGAGAGAGGAGGACGTGACACTTCAGGAACTCATGTTACAGCCTATAAAGATAGCACAGGGTGAAGTACCTTACCATGTTATCAGTTTCCATATGAGTTGCTACTGACTTTACAGAGTCACGACCAAACAGCTTTGCCTCGTGGGACTGTGGCACATGGCACATTTCAGCTTTGCTCTTAAACTCCAGCAGTAAGATGGCAGGTGGCAGAAGGAGGCTTAGTATTATCTGAAGGAAACAATTCAAGGCTCAGTATATCTCCGCATTTAATAAAACAATCTTTGAATCAATTGTAAAGGCTCAGAGGATGTGGAAAAAGTACAAGCATTTTTTACTCAAGTAAAGTACAGATAATGTGGTATAAGTAGAAGTATTGACTCAACTTCTTTCCTTAAGTAAAAGTGGAAAAATAAGAGGCTCTGAAATGACAACTGTAAAAGTAAGATATTTTTCAGCTACACTAACTGAAGCTCACAACATAGGAATACAATGACTATTATTAAGTCATTCAAACTTTTCTTAAAATGAAAATAAATTCTCAAAATAAGACATTCACTGTCAGCATAAAAACACCTTTAAAGCAGTGTCTTTCAAATCTGATTGTTCCGAGTGTTACAGTTTTTACCTTGTTTCCTATTATGCTTGTTGTGTGTGATATGCCAATGGATATGCCAACAAATCCCCTTTTCTATGTCTAATTGTCCCATTCACTGCGGTTGAAATCAGTAAGGCAGACAATGATGCAAAACCAATGATTCCCCTTAAATGCAATAAAACTAAAATGGCAGGTAAAGCACAGTTACCCGAAAACTCTGCTAAAGTACAGAAAAACAGTATTTGTACTTTGTTACTTATGGTCATCTGGTCCCTAGTTGAGTTAACAGTTCATTGTGATTATTTGTATAATTTATTAGTTGCATTATTTTGTGCTAACGGTAACTCTCATCCTCCCTGTCTTGACATGACCTGTACTGTATGTTTGGTGATTCTGGGCTCCTCCATTTAAGAGCAAATAAGAGAAAAAAGGAGCAAAATCTAAAAAAAAAATGGCCTGTGACCTTGACCTCAAGATGAGTGACCTTGACTTTGAGCTGATGTGCCTTTGCAGTACATTTGGGGACCCTTGGCCTCTCCAAGAACAACTGCACCTACAAGCTAAATGCTGATGCTGCCTGCCTGCTGATGGAACAATAACAATATCCCTTCAGCCTAGAGGTTGTGGGAAAAAAACAGCCATAATTAAAAAGAAAATTTGGTACATGTGGTATGAGTTACACATGCAAAGACAATTAACTAAGATACTGCATCAAAGGTACAAAATCTAAATAGACTGTCATAGTAGTGTTTCTCCATTGACCGTATAAAATATGAAGAACCAGAAATGTACTTGACAGAAACACAGGCCCAACTATTGTCGTGTTCAAATTTGGTGGCCCTTTCTTGTTGCTACTGTACATGCCAAAACTTATTTTGAACTTTTGGGAACCTGTGACCTCAACCTTTCATTTCTAAAACATAACCGCAATGTGGTAGACTCAATGTCAACTTGTACACCAAGTTTCGTGAACGTACTGTAGCTTGATTTGTTTTGATTTTGAGCATGACAGATGGCACCAACTCACCTCAACTCTATCGGTGTGTATAATGAGATGCAACAATATGATATCATTAAAATATGCAAGTCAAAAATTGGTAAATGACGGGGCAATAGAATGACACAATGTGATTTTTTTGTTTGAATCCACTATTTTCATACTGCTGAATGGAAAAAATTATCAAAATTGAAGAATAACAATAATTATTTCAAATAACTTGCAACATGATTATGTAATAACTGCCACAGGCCAAGACCCAGGTGGTACTGAATCCAGAAACACAGCAGGACTGCTACATGTCTTTGCTTGTTCTGGATATCTAAGCAACCAAGGCGTGTGGTCTTTCTTCCGTCAACTGGACTGGAAATTTGATTGAAGACGTTTCGCTACCTATCCAGGGAGCTTCTTCAGTTCTAAGAACGTTGAAGAATTATCTTCAATTCTTCAACGTCTTCAATTATCTTCAACGTCTTCAATTACTGCTAACTATCGGTCCACTCAGACCGATAGTTAGCAGCATCAATTCAGTGACTTACAACATTGCCAAACACCTCACCAAGATTCTAGCACCACTGGTGGGAAACACACCACACCATATCAAGAACTCACAGGATTTTACCAACAAAGCATCACACTCCACACGGATGAAACCATGGTCTCCTATGACGTCACTTCTCTTTTCACATGCGTTCCCACCACAGAAGCAGTTACAGTGGTTAGGAAAAGACTACTCCAGGAGAACTCTTGGGTCCACAGAACTGACCTGACAGTGGATCACATCTGTTCCTTGCTGGACCTCTGTCTGACCACTACCTATTTCCATTTCCAATTTAACGAAGTTTTTTACCACCAGAAACATGGATGTGCCATGGGCTCACCTGTGTGTCCCATAGTGGCTAACCACTACATGGAAGAAGTGGAAGAAAAAGCCCTCCGCTCTTTCAGAGGAACAACACCCCGCCGCTGGTACAGATATGTAGACGACACATGGGTTACTATCCAGAAACAAGAGGTTGAAGCCTTCACTGAGCACATCAACTCCGTGGACAAGAACATCAAGTTCACCTGGGAAGATGTCAAGGAGAGCTG
>JAQQAE010000511.1:0-32648 GCA_029823295.1 Pseudamia nigra
CGAGGATTAAGGGGTAGAAAATGGATGGATGGATGGATGGATGGACTACTCAAGTACATGTAAAGGAGTAAATGTACTTGAGTACTACCACCTCTGTTTACATTTGGACTGAAACAATGATCCTTTTCATCATTATTTTCACCACCGCTGTAATTCTATTCATTATTTCCATGCTTAATCATTTAAATTTGTCGTCTATAAACGTACCTACTGGAATGATGGCGTACCCAGAGCTTTTATGATAAAATCGACTTATACGTAATAATCCCATCTTTTCATTCTCTGCAACCACGACAATCTAAAGAGACATTTTTGGACAGAAAGAAAGAAAATACATGGGTCGAGAGCTGCAAATATATCTGAATCTCCTGAATCTCTTACGTACCACATGACATATAATGTCCATATTAACATGTTAAAACTAAGCTGTTTCATTGTATTTCTTCTTCTTATTGTTATTTTTTATTGATTTTTTTTCATTTTATTGATTATTTTGTTAATGCCGTGGTTCATTTTTGTCATTGTTGTTAATTCTGCTAATTGTTTGGTTTCTCCTGTTGGGTTTGTTGATTATATTATATTTGTTCATTTTTCTCAATGCTGTGGAGTCATTTGTTCTGTTTTGTGTCACTTTCTTTGTTCATCGAGTTGCCTTTTACCTTCATTCGCTTGTTTTTATTCATTTTAATGCAATTTTTTGTTTGTTTTTCTCCATTTTCTTAACTATGTTGTTAATTTGCTTGCATATTCGGTCTATCATTTTGTACATTTTGGTTCATTTTCTCAATCATTTTGTTCATGTTCAGGATTTTAAAACATATATTATAGTACATTACGTTACGGTAATTTTGCTGTGTTATGTCTTATTTGTTCATTATTTTGCATATTTTCTTTTTTGAAATATTTTGCTCCTTTAATTGTTTTGTTGATTCTGAATTATTTTCTTCAGTTTTGTCTCAATTTTTTTTTCATTATCAAGTTTTTTTTTCCCTTTTTTGTTTTTTAGTGTGTATTTTGTTCATTTTGATTGATAGTAATGTGTCACATCACTAAACAAAGCCACAGGAGGCACAAGAGAGTGGTGGAAGAGCCACAGGTTGCAGACCCCTGACCTATACCTACATCATTTGAAACTGAAACACGCCAAATGGCATTTTTAGCCAAAAAGTTAAAAAACTGAAATGTTGAAACCCTGTAAACATGGTGGCTCACCTGGAAGTGTACACCATGCAGGCTGAGGCCTTGTCGTAGCAACTCTTTTTGTTTTAAATTCTGCCGATCCTGAATGTTCTTGCTTTTTTCACATTTAAAAGTCTATATAACTCGTTTTCACATGTAAATAAAACAGAACAACACATTACATAATGCTCTGTAATGTTCTTGATCTCTGGAACATCACCAATTTATTATTAGAAGATATTTATGCATTCTAAATAGTAATAGTAGTTTAAAACTTGCTTTGAATGCTTCAAAAGCCCAAACTATGATGGTGTAGAAATCAAACAGTGACCATTAAATATGAAGTAGAAAGTCACAGCCTCCTAACTGGGTTTTTCAGGTCTTTGCTATTATATTTTGCTTCTTACCAGATCCATTTCTTTTTCTACCAGTGGACGGTTCCCCATCTGAAACTTCAGGAAGCTCTGAGGTGAATTTAAACGTTGGTTAGACCCATTCATCAAACAACTTTATCTTAGTTTGTGGCCATGCTGAGCCTGAAAATGTAGTGCCATTAAAGCTGAGAGACGAAGAAGAAATCAATGGCTGAAATCAACTGCCTCCTATTCAGGTACAGCTTTTACTTTCTGCAAATACTAAGTGCTTAAGTCTGAGTGTAAAAAAATGGCCAGGAATACATATAGCAAAGAGCAGAACATGCACTTAAATGAAAATCTATTGAGATGCCAACAAAGCTTTTAAAACCTAGGACCTTGATCTCTTCTAAATGTTTCCTATAACTGACATCTACTTTATAGATTCAGAAGAAGGAAGACCTTCTGAAATTATCCACAAGAGCCACATATATTGAATATGCAGAGTCAATACTACAAGGTTGGATTATTCCTAAAGTCACTGATCCGTGTGCTATGTCACTCTGCTGCCATCTTCTGGACACACTGGAGAAATCCACAGCAGACGTGAAGGACAAAAGAAGGCAGTTTCATTTCAAGTTATGATGCAGACTTTATTCTTTTTTATGTTATTGACAGAAAACAAACATGATTTTTTAACACATTCAAAAATAACATAGAAAAAAAAAACAGTCAATGTATGACAAAAACGTCTAAGTCAGTGGTTCTCAGCTGGTGGATCGTGGGCTCAAAAGTGGGTCACAAACTGTATGGATAAAAATAAACCAGACATTTGCAAATTCTACAGCTTTTCATGGGATGTAAGACTTTTATTATAGTAAATATCTATTGCCACACTAACACACACACCACATTATTTGTTCGTTTGCACTCATTTTGCACAAAATTTCGTTATGTGTGAACATAATGACAATAAAGAATCTTGAATTTTAATAATTTGTTACTTTTTTCATTTTCTGCATCGTTTTGTTCATTTTATGTTCACTTAGGTGCTTATTTTTGTTTCTTGCTGTTATTTTGTTGCCCATTTTGCGCATTTTTGTTTAGTCTTGTGCATTTATACCCATTTGTGGATGGTATTTTGTGTATTGGATATTTTGTGTAATTTCTTGATTACTTTGCTATGTGAAATGGAACGCAGTGCTGGAAATACAGATATATTTTGTTCAAAATACACTTCTTTTCAGAGGTGGGCAGATCTCAAGTACATGTACTCCCTTAGATGTACTTGAGTAGTTTAAAAAAAAAAGACTACTGAGAGTAGTTGTTTTGCAGAATACTTTTTAATCTTAGTTACATTTGTGATGAAAAACATGTACATACTGTACTTCTACACTTTACCTCAATGAGTAGGAGTAAAAAGGTTAAAAAAAACACAACAAATAATCAATTATAACATAAAAGTGTATGCATAATCATTATAACATAAAAGTGAACCAAAAAAAGTAAACTAAGCAACAAAATTAGCAAAAATAATCAGATGAATGAACAAAAATTAAAAAAAGCAACAAAATGGTAAAAACAATCAAGTTAATGAACAAAAATGAAAATTCCACTTTGAATGTAATACATGTTTTAATAAATGTTACGTTAAGTCACTCACTACTTGAGTAGTTATAATGGCATACTCTTTTACTTTTACTCGAGTACTGATGTTTATGAGTACTTATACTTTTACCTTGAGTCATTATAGTTTTAACATAACTTGAGTACTATTTCTGTTTACTCTACCCACCATTGCTCATTTGATATGCTTACTAATTTACATAACACAGGTTTGCCTGGATTGAGTTCAGAAGTGGGTCATGATTTGATGGCCAGTGGAAAATGTGGGTCACAAGGCGAGACCAGTTGAGAACCATTGGTCTAAGTCAGGGTTAACCTTCGTCTTTCAGTATCCGTCAACATTACAGAAGACAACTACGTGCTGTATCAATTAATTATTCTAAAATCTGAAAACTAAAACAACATGTTATGAGAGTCGTAGGATCGCTATTATTTAAGTGGCTGATGATTAAATAGCTCAAAGAGATAAATCGTTGTTGTTGGTGGCCTGCAGAGACATGACATTCTGGATCAGGTGATGTAACTGGCAAAGTAATAATAGCTTATCATGCAGGTACAGTCATTGCACTTTCAGACAAGAATAATCACAGTGAGCCTGCAACTCACTGGGGGATGCTTTCCAGTGTGTGTGAATCCGAGTAGAGGGTGTGTGAGAGGTGCTCTATTGAATTCTGCTGTGGCTGAGTGGACACTATGAGTGGGACACCATGGATAACCACATTCTGGCTGCCTAGGCTGATGTTTGGCACCAGTAATGCACCTTCTTCACAAGCTAAGGCACTCTCCTCAACGGTTACTGCTGGTGTAGAAATGTCTGCCGACTGACCACAAACCATTTCAGCGGGATTAGCTGTGGTCACCATAGCAGTGTTACTTTCTGTCACCACTGTAACCTCTGTGCCGCCCTCCTGGATCAAGGCTTTGAGGCCCTCCAGTTCAGAGCAGGTGGTGATGAATGTCTGTGTGCCACTGCTGGAGTCCTGAGCGGTCATGGCTGTCTGTAGCAAGGCCTGGTGGAGCGGGTTGTTGGCGTCTTCAGGACTGAGCTGCGTCAACAGAACTGCTTGAGATTCAAGGGTGGCCTCCGAGGTCTGGGGTGCTCCCAGAGGATGCATCGGTGCCAGCAGGTTCACTTGTTGGATCATGGAATTTACCACCAAGTCCTGGTTTTCTGGGCTTAGCAGAACCATATTGGTTTTATTTTGACTATCTACAGCAGCTGGAATTAAAGAGTTCTCCTGGCTCAGAGGGTGAGATACAATGATTTTGAGCTGTGCGCTGCCATAAGGTGCCACTGAATCTGACGAGGTGGGAACCGTAAGCTGAGTATTACACTGTGGCGCTGTGGTAGGAAGCAAACTCACTGCACTAGTTTGGGTAGAGAGCTGAAGTTGCAATGCATTTTGGGTGTCTCTATGTTGCTTCTTATGGCTCCTCAGAGAGTCTTCCCTTACAAATGAAGCATCACAACAGTCACAACAGAAGGCTCGAGCTGCATCTAGTTTGGCGCGATAACGAGAACTGACAGGTTTAGGAGAATCACTTCCTCCACTTTTTCCTCCACCTCTGCCACCTTTCCCTGTGCTGCTTTTCTCAGGTTTATCTGAGTGGAACTTTTTTGTGTGGATGACTAAGTTACTGCGCTGCTTAGAGGCGAAGCTGCAAAACTCACATTTAAAGGGCCGCTCCTCTGAGTGGATCCTCTCATGGACTTTGAGTGCCCCCTTGCTGGAACAGGAGTAAGTGCACTTGGAACATTGAATTGGCTGAGTGGGTTGGTGTTCCCGTGAATGTTGCCGTAGAGCAGTTTTATTGGTGCACTTAAAATCACAGTGCAAGCAGTGGAAGGAGTTCTCTGTGCCATGTTTGATCTGAATGTGAGATTTTAAGTTTCCTTTCATGGCACACCGATACTCACAGAATTCACACTTATACGGCTTTTCACCTGAGTGAATACGGATGTGTCTCTTCAAGTCTGAGTTGATTTTGAACTTTGCATCACACTGTTGGCACTGGAAAGGTGCATCCCCTTGGAAAACAGATGAGGAGAACAGAAACTGATTTTTAGTGCATTCCCAAATCAAGATATGTTGATTTTCTTTCACTTAACAATACTGAGCCTTCTGGGATTTTTAAACCACTAACCAGTGTGAGAGCGGAGATGCACGGTGAGCTGGCTGGAGTTGCGGCTGGCATATGGGCAGATCTGGCATTTAAACGGCCGTTCATCATAGTGGATGCGCAGGTGCTTCTTCAGACTGCTGCTGTCAGCTGCAGCATAGGGACAGTGTTTACACTTGTGTGGCTTCTCACCTGTGTGTGAGCGGCTGTGCATGTTGAGTTTGTCCCGCCGACTGAAGCGCTTGTGGCACAGCTCACATTCAAACGGCTTCTCACCTGAATGACAGACGATTAAACAACTTGTGTCAATATCAGATGTTTAAGTGCTTCGTTATCTCTGAATCCAATATGCAAGACAGTGACATACCGGTGTGAGTTTTCAGATGCCGTTCCATATCTTTTTGGCCATACTGTGTTTTAAAAGTGCAACCTAGAGATGGACAGAAATAATACAATACAGTTATTGTAGGCCTATGGGCAATTATTGGCATTCAATAATAAGAAAAGACTAACATCAACTTGTTATTTCTCTTTTAGAACACATTAAAATAGTCAAAAACAAAGCTGAACTAAATAAACCAAAGTGAAAATGTCAAATCTGTGCCTCAGCAGACTTACAGATGGAAACAGTGAGGCACCAACCTGAGAAACAGCAGCTGTGTCTCTTTGAAGCCAGCGAAGGTTTTAATTTTTTGGAAGGTGTTTTCTGTGCTTTGGTCATGGTCTTTTTAACACCTCTCATGACACAAGTCTGGTAAGTTTCCTCAAAAACAAACTCTGTGTTGGAATCTAAAGAGGACACAGAGACGTCAAGTTTACACTGCACACAAAACACACTTGATGAGCGTTGCAGACGTGCAGTGTGGTACCTGTGAGGGCGGCTGCTGACGGGTCTGAAGTGGCCACAGCACATCCATTTTGCTTGTGAGCGAGAAACACTTGGACATTATTGTACTGCTGCTTGCAGAAGCCACATATGTGGATATCTGGGCTTACTTCTACCATCACTGAATGTCCTGTAGCGAATAAAGACGCAGAATCACAACACGGTGATTTCTGTATAATATACAGGTGTTAAGCGTACATGCATCGTGATGAAATGACTCATGTATTGTCAGCTCACAACAGTGATGTGGGGGTTTTACTGTCCACTGTTTCCTTACCTTCTGTGTTGTATGTTGCCATTTTCGAGCTTGTTCTGCTAAGAATCAGCTCATTTTCAGGCTCCACAAAGCATACACGGCGACCATTGTGATTTTAAACTAAAACGACTCGAGCCAAGATGCAGCAGTCAAACTTATTATGCATTTATAAAGGTGAAATTTACAACGACTTGAGTATTAATGGCAATAACACATTACTTCTTTAACAACGCTGATGCATTTACGACAAATTAGTGTGGTTTGCGGCAGCGGGTGATGTTGCTTTCAAAGCTATAGGAAATTTTACCTGCTGACACCGATCAACACAATGCACGTGTCAGAAGCTTATTGATAAATTTATATGTCATTTCCAGTAACCGTGACGTCATAATTATTTTGTTTGCTTTACATTATTAAAAGTAAATTCTGAAAGTCTGAATACAAATAAGCATACTTGTTTTTGACGCTCCACTTTTAACTAAAGTAAAATCGTACGTGAATGCTTCATTACCAACACGGTTCGATTGACAGACCATGGCAGATTTACTCCTAAAAACCTGTCCCTTTGTTTTATAATGTAGATAAAGCGTCCTTCTGTAGTATCTGTAGTATCTTGTTATCGTCTTTTATATACCGGTCTTTCCAGCAGTTTGGCAGATCAATAGTGCCACCTGTTATTTAAAATGCATATGACCTGTTGTACATTTCCCTATGTTTGTACAGATATATTGGAACCGGGCATTATCAGTTGACCCCCATTTAAATATTTTAACCCAACCTAAAAGCCCTGTGTTCTGCTTCTCTATTAACAAAATAGCCCTGGGCTAACATCACCAGACTGCAGTATGTAACTTTGGTACTTCTTGAGGGCCTTAGACGACTTAACAGTATTTTTCGTTTGAGAGGTAAGCTTTCAAGATGTAGCAATTGTCGTGGGACGCTTAAATATACACACTTTACCATCTTTCAAATAAGGGCAATTTGCGGGGCTGTTGGGGTGAGGGAATGAGAATGCCACTTTTTATGCCAGAGCAGTGGTGCTGGTGTGAATAAGCCATGAAAGTGACTGACATACAGCTCCATTTTCACTGGCAGGTCCTTAACTGCCTGATTGCCACTGTGAAGCTCAGGAATTTCCTTACGCTGACTTTCCTGCATGGCAAAGGCACAGGACTGATTCCTTCCCTGCTGAAACAGCAAATCCTTGAGTCAGACTGAGGTACACACACACACACACACACACACACACACAAAAGGACACTGAGTGGCCTTTTCTGCATAGTCTTTTAAAGATTCTGCATTGACTTGTGAAGCACCTAGAAATAATCTTGGATTATGTTTACCACTGTATAAATACAGCTGAATTCAATTGAAATGAATCACACGAACCAGTTGATTACTACCGTCTTTGAATTGGATTTTGTCAGGACTGTCACTCTGAGGAGAGAAGGGGCCACTGTGCTGTCTGCTTTGATCAAGACTCTTATTTTTATACTCAGTAGGTCTGTAAATCTGGGATTTACACTTTCCCTGTTTGCAGCCTAGGACTCTTCTGACTTGTAAGTGACTCGGCCTTATGATTAAGAAATGCATGATTATCTTTCACTGCAGAGGAAGCATTATTCCACAGATAATGTTCATCTGCTCATCAGTTAAACTAAGCCAATAGTTTCCACTGCTGAAGATGCAGTACTCTCTGTTTGCACTCGTAAAAGCTCTCTCTTCACAGTACTACCAGCTGTCTTCTTTACAGTTTTGGTCCTCTCTTTCCGTTTGAAACAATAAACTCTTTTTCAGTTGTTGTACTCAGAAACATAACAGCTCTTGGACATCCAGCTGTGCCAATTCTAATTTGTTGACGTGTCCCTTTCCCATTCATTGAGACACCCAAGTATTCAGTGAGTGATGTAATGTCCCTCTTTTCCCCAATGAGACAAGGGCAACAATAGGGGGGAGTGCCTCTGTCACATTATTTTCCCCCACCGAGGCATGCCAGCTGCTTACAGTTGCTTAATGGCTACGAGCTGTCACAAGACATCACAGCCCGCTGCCACACAGGAGCGGCAGATGCTTTAATTGCACAATGACTTGTAGGTTGTCAACAGCAATTATACCAGGCTTCCACCTGAGGGCACCCAAAGAACACCATCCACTCATTTTACTGGCAAGACATGAGCCTCAGAAGCTGACTGCAACACATGAACCTGATCTCTGAGTGTTGCTTCTGTCCAGACAAGAGACCCAGACAGATTCCTCGTCTCTTTTTAGCTTAATGCTTCAGCCATGTGCTGCAAAGACCTAAGCAGGATTGTCACACATTGACTCCGGACCCCAAAATCATATTTAGATATAAAATATTTATCCAGTTTTGTCACCTTAGGGCCCACTGCTCACCATGCTACAGCAGGTCATGGTGTGAGTTTGAGTAATTTTACTTATTATTAATTCATGTAATTTTTTCCCTTTGTGATTTGGGGGAGGCTCATTCACTGCTGCCAATCCTATGGTTATTATCATTAAGAGGAAGCAAATAAAATGGTGAGTTCATAGCACTGCTACAGCATGCGCTGCTTCAAGCATGCTTGTTATATATACAGTTCTGAGAAAATACTTTATGTGCTTAGATTTGTGGCCTGATCTATTTATAGCCTCCCCTGGTATTATAATGAAGCAACAGAGAAACCAAACACAGTGACCTTATGTTTGTGTCATGTCAAATTGAATGGCTAAAAGATGTCCCAGGTCTAGTGTTTGTTTTCAGCCATAAGACAAATTATACACATGTGCATGGATTCCTTTGGTCAACAGCTGCCATCTCAGCATCAGATAAAACAGAGCCAAAGTCTGCCAACCATCAGATGCCTCCAACACTCCTACTTCATCATGTAAAAAGACAGGGTACATAAGCATACGCACACTTGCACACACAAGTGAATGCAGCCGTGCCGTACACAAAAGGTGCACATGCTCACACACAAATCGGCGCTATGCTCTTTGTATCTGCCAAGCGAGGCAGATGATGGGGCTGCAGATGAGTGCAGGCTAACTAGAGACTAGTGGGTGCAGGGGTCTTTACAGACAATAGTAGGCTGTAGCTTTAGGTGGAGAGTGTTCAACGTTAAGAGGGCTTTTAAACAAGCAAACTGTGACCTATTTTTAGACACTAATAAAAGAGATAAATTTGCTGATTTAGACATTTGCTGGCAGGTATATTGTATGAAAGGAATATTTGGTTTCTTATCTGATGTCTAAGTAAGAATGCATTTATGTCAAAACTGAAGTATTTGAGTCCTCTGTAGGTGGCTTGTATTTTGCTGTAGTGTCAGCAGGGGGTGTCCAAAATCAGGCTAGAGAAATAGACCCTGTGCTTGTTTGAAGCAGCTTATAAGGCAGTGCTCCAGTTTGTAGGAGCTGACATTTTGGAACCAGTGGGTCAGCAAAATGGAGAAACCGTGGAGATGTATCAAAAGCAGCAAGACTTTTGATCACGCGACAGTCGTGTGTAATTTATTGTGCCTTTTGTTTTCCTTTACAGTGAGTCCTAATTATGGTTGCTGCGCACTGACCATTAACATTATTGTACAAGTAGGTTTCAGGTGTTGCTTTCTATTCCCAAGTAGAACAGAGCTGGAAATGAGGCCATGGACTGAATATTGTGGTTTTAGACACAAATGCAGAGCCAAATCTAAACAAAAGATGTGTGCATGTGTGTGCATGCATTTGCCAATGTGTGTGAGCACCTATGGTTTTTTTTGTGTGAAATTGTCAGTGATGTCATGATGGAAGAGGGAATCTTGATAGTTAGACAGATAACAATGAGCCTGGCTTATTCACGCCCTGCACACACACACTTGCAGGCACACACACGGCATCATCATCGTCACAGAGGGAGCAAGGCTCATAATTGGACAGAGGTGTCTGTAGATAATGAAGCCAGACCTCACACCTGCCAAACCTTGGGGATTTCACTTGACTGGCCACTTAAATCTTCCTCACTCTGTGGGTCTGGAGGGCAAGAGAGTGAGTAAGGAACTAATGGAAAAAAAGCATGCGCTACAGGGAGGATCCCTGTCAGCATGAGTGTAGCGTGGACCCCCCCACACACACACCAGCCCAGCTAACTCAGCCCCCACAGCTCGTTCCATACAGCACCCACCTCACTTCACTTCACTGTAAATCCTCTGGTGTCAAGAATTTCAGACGGAAATGGGGAAATGCTGCACCAGCTATTTTGTTTCAAACTCTCAAAACACTCGCTTCTCCCAAGTTGTCTTTGGTGACAGCGTTGTGTGCGGGAAGCGTATTGTGCCAGCTTTTAGTGGGGTGTCATTCGAGGTGCTGAAAAGGAAATCAGATAGACGCTTCAACGGAGAAATACTTCTGTATAGAAAGTTTACCTGACAGTCATCAGTGAAGGTGTGACACTGTATCAGTGGTAGCAAAAAACGACACCAATTAGGGACCGAGTTTACCTTGGCAAAATCTTAACAATTTATGAGAAACAAAATGGATTTTCTTTCAGTCTTTTTTCTTGACATGATCCATAAATGAGACTTGCAAATCATTGTCATTCTGGATTGCGATGAGGTAAAGAAAAGAGATGTGAATAATTTTCTATCCTATAGATGCACGGCAGCAAGAAACAGCAAGAGGTATCACTCTTTGTTTGCTTGTCATGAAGTCAGCCATGTCGGTTTTTACATATGTGGTTTTGTCTGCTGTCAAAAGGTTATAGTGGTGAATGGGAACAATCAATAACTTTGTAGTGCTAACAGACATAAATAGGGACTCGTAGCTTTGTTTGTGGGTTGGCCTAGGTATATCTGTCATAATTTATTCTTTATTCTGCACATATTGGATGAAAAAGGATAAACACACGCTTGTCAAAACCTGGCTGTCTCATAGAAGTTGTTTTGTGTCTCCAGTGTTACCCGAAGCCAAGTCGTGCATAAATGCTTTGACTTTGGGGCTAAAGCAAGGTTAAAGTGGAGAATTCAATCAGATTTCTCGGCGCTGACAAATGCTGATACAGAAACAATACTGATTACTAACGGAGATTTACACGCACACTGGTAGCACACAAAGTCAGCCAGGGAAGTGGTTGAATGTGTGTAAACTGCATATGATGGTAGATTTATGACGAGATAATAAGTCTGTTTGGAAATGTGCATTAGGTTTTACTTTTAATTAGTCTGTAGTTTGGTTTCTGGTTTCAGTTGAAACTCTAACATGGGCATAAGCATGTTTATTTTTTATGACTTCAAAGACTTTACTACTTTTAGTTTTTTTTTTTTTGTTTAGTTTTCAGCTATTATGAGCAGTGGTGTGTAGAGTGAACAGAAACAGTAAGTAAAAGTTTTGTTACTTTGTAATTATAGTGACTCAAGTAGAAGTAGAAGCACTCATGAATATAAGTACTTGAGAAAAAGTAAGAGTAGGTCAGAAAATTTTCTCTAGTAGTGAGCGTGGAATTTATTATAGAATAATATATTGCATTCAAACAAACACTTTTTTGGTAGTTTTGCTCATTTTGTTTCTCGTTGTATTGATTTCTGTTCAATTTTGTTGGTTATTTTGTTTTTTTAACTTACTTTATGGTTTTGTTATTTCATTTTAGCGCTGTTGTTACGCAGTTTGTGCAGTTTAACTCACTGTCTTGCTCATTTTCCTTTTTTTGCTCAGTTTTTTTGCTTATTTTGTTTATTTGTTTCAACTTGCTCCATTGTTTTGATCATTTTGCTGCTTATTTTGTGGACTCCTGCTCAGTTTTGTTTTTATTTTGTTCATTTTTAAAACTGACTCGATGATTTATTAAGTGCACTTATTTTGTGGATCTTCTCGTTCAATTACTTTATTCAATTTTGATGCTTTACTTGACTCTTTAGTTATTTTTTTTAAATATATGTATTTATTTTGTACATTTTTTGTTAGTTTCAACCTTTTTTTTCTCCTAGTCACTGAGATTTAGCCAAATGTAACAGACTAAAAGTACTTTTTTAAATCACAAATGTAACTGAGTAAGAGCAAAAAGTATTCTACAAAACAATTTCTTTCACAAGTACATTTTTCTGACAAAAAAAAACAAAAAAAACAAAAACTCAAGCATATTGGGAGAAAATAAAAACAAAGCTCACATATCTGCGATTTTTATTTTATATGTTTTCACAGCAAATTTGAGCGTCAGTTTGTTTTCTGACAGACCTGCACTGCATTGAACTGTGGGAAACTCTGGATGGATGAGCCTGTTCCTTTCGGAGTATTGCTCTTATTGAGAATGAACAGTGCCAAGCCCATCCAGCATCGTGATATTTAAACACTTCCAGGTAAATATTTTCAATGTCCAGGACAGGTGGGAAGGCAAATGAGCCCAGGTGGCCTGCCTGGCCCGTGATGCCCAGGAGGGAAACTTCAATCAGCAGCCCCATCAACCAAGTGGTGTCGGATCCTGTCACATGTCCACATGAACTCAGTGCTCGGGGAAACAGAAACAGTCCTAAAGCAAAAGTGCTGTTACTTTATTACTCTAATGACTCAAGTGGAAGTACAGTACGCATAAAAACATGTCGCCAGTACCGTCATAACATGGAACTTATTACTGTACATCCTGCCTTCAAACAGGTATTTTTTTGTCATTTTTGTTTATTTCCCTAATTATTCTGATTTTTTAGTGTGATGATTTTTGTGTTTTATTTGATTCACTTTTTAACTTGATTGGTTACAGTTTTTCTCCCGTCTATTCATTTTTACTAATTTTAAGGCTTATTTTGTTTTTTGCACATTTTGTTTGATCATCTTGTGCTGATTTTGTCAATTTTCTGTTCAGTTTCTTGACTATATTGCTCATTTTTGTTCATTTACTTGATTATTTCTTTCCTTTTTGCTTATTTGTACAAATGTTCATTTTACAATTCACTTGCCTTCTTTGTTTCTCGATTATTTTGCCAATTTGTTCACTTAGTTAATTTTTGTTTATTTTGTTGCTTTTTGTGATTATTCCTGTACATTTTTGCTTATTTTGTTGCTTAGTTTATACGTTATGATAATTTGCTTGGTTATTTAGCTGTTTTTTTAAAAATTTAATTGATTATTTTGTTCTTTTTATTTTTATGATTCGACATTTTTACTTCTACTTTTTGAGGTGAAGTAAAATGTGACTGAGTAGAAGTACATTATTGTCATTATAAATGTAACTGACTAAAAGTAACACATCTTAGAACTACATTTTATGGGAAAAATGACTCAAGTACATGTCAGTGAGTAAATGTACTTGAGTACTGCCCAACTCTGGCTGTGATAGATTATAGATAGACAGAGTCCAGTCAGTTCTTAGGAAATATGCTGTAACTGGAGACTCCAGATCTTCACCATCCCATCTTTTACCAGCTTAAACTGCCACGTTCAGACACTTAGTAGTTGGGTAGCGCTTGCTAATGTGGATCTTCTTTCCAAATTGCAGTGATAAGCTACGCTGAAATGCGCTCTCAAATGAAATCACACGGAAACCCAAAGCTTATCAAGATGAAACTGTGCAATAATACAAGAATTATCCATCACCATCCATCATGTATTTGTTTGCAGGAAACAGATTACATGGATCTTAATTGAAATATTATTTTACCTTCATTTGAATTATTTATGGGGTTGCTGACTAGATTCATACCTCAGAGAAAAACATGAACACATTATGTGATGCAAGAATGTGTGTGTGTGTGTGTTTGTGACTTTTTCTCATATATTATTCAAAGTGTAGAGTCAGAATGTGGTCCTATGTTGCTATATGAAGGATATCAACGTGCCTGTCTTTGATACAATTTACTTGCGATCCACTGGCTAGAGCCGAGCTGTCCATTGGCCTTCCATTGCTAATGAGATCGGGGGGTAAAATTGAGAGTGGTGGGCTGGCTGTCATCCGCTAGGTGATGGTTTTAAGACCAAGCAGTGATACTTCATTAATTAACCTTCACATTCTATGTAGATCTGCTCATCAAGATGCAGTTAATTAAAGAAAGGTCATTCCAAGGGCTGCTGGGAAGCAGCATTATTACAATGGAGGGATGGCACTGCTTTGAGCGAGATAACACAGGGGAGGGGGCAGGGAGGAGGCAATCACCCAGTCATCTCTACTGAAATGGCAGGCGACTTGTTAAAGCCAGTTTCTGAACTCCTTCCTGTGGACCACATCCGTTCCAGACAAAATGTAATTTTCGGTTGTTTGTTTTTTTTCTGGCCATCGCCCTTTTTTTTTTAGACTGAAAGACACCACAGAAAAGCTCTAATGGAGAAAGCCTCAGTAAAATATTCATTACACTCAATCGACAGCATCTATCTTTTAGCATCTGGCTATAGTTTATTTTTTTTTTTTGCATCCCTGTGTCTTTCCTGCCAATTTCTGGAGATCTACTTTCTCTGACCTTGCTCAGTGTACAGAAAAAAATGCCCGCCATCGTGAGAGTAAATAAAAGGCCAGGACATAAAATAGTTATGTTATCTGTAAGTGAAATCCACTTCTGTGTGGTGACTTATTCATTTTGATTTCTGTCTGTCTATCTGTCTTTCCTGCTGTCTACTAAAGCACATTACAAAATATGTAGCCTTGTTTTGAAAGGTGGGTAGGGTATTCTGTTAGTATTTAAAAAGTGCTCTTTAGGCTCTTATCGCCCAAACGGTGGATATTTATGTTCAGGTATGTACAGTAATGTAAAGATGGAGGGATATAAAACACTGTGAAATGGCCAATCAGATAAGTGAGATGAAACTTAGTGTTACAAATGGCTTTCTTTAATGTTTTTGCCAACCTTTATTTTTTGGTAACTGCAGCCCCCCCACTACACACTGTCTTGTTTGGAACCTTGGCATCAGTTTTTCAAAATATTGCTCTAGTGCAAAATTGTAGCGAGACATCAGCGCCTCCCCTGTGTCCACTCAGTCCTCCAGCAGTCATCTCTGAGTGTCTTTTGGCATTGCCTTCAATGGCAGGTGTAGAGACAAATGAGAAATGGTGCGTAAGTTTGCGTGCATCCAAGTGTGTGTTTATGTCCCTCCCACCCTGCTACGATACAGTAACTGCTGACCCTGGACACAGTGCCATTATGGCAGACGAGGCAGGGCTCCCCTGGCAGCGGCTGGGGCGGCTGGTTGCTAGGTGGAGAGACATTACCGCGGGCCTCTGCAATAATTTATCCTAAGAGCGCGGCGAGCCGTCATGTAGCCCCTGACAGAGAGCTGCAGTACTTTATCAGCCTGCCTGTAAATCAGCCATGTGTGGGTGCAGACGGCAACATTGTTTGATCTCTTTCAGACACTCTAATAATCTGCTCCCCTCTGATTGATACCTTCACACAACAAAGCACATTACACCAGCAAACCACAGCAGCCTTCACTGTGTGTGTGTGTGTGTGTGTGTGTGTATGTGTGTTTGTACGTGCATGAGTTAATGTCTGTCTTTAAGAAATGTGTGCGCGTGTGTCTGTCTGTGCGTGTCTGTGTGTCTTTCTGGTGGTCATCAGTATTGCCAGTGGCCTGGGGAGGGAGAGGGAGGGGATGAATGAGTCTTCTGCAGAAACACAGGGTCATTTGGAGTCTCTAAACCAATGACAGGCTAACGGGTTCACAAAACGATCACTGGATGAAGGGAGGGGTGGAGAGTGAGACAGAGAGAGAGAGCAAGAGAGAGGGAGAGGGAGAGGCAGTGCCACCAACCTCAACAGAAGAAATACAGCGTACTGATAAAAAGCAACTGAGGCAGTTATTATTGTATTAAATGGAGGTGATGGAGGTTATTATAAATGTAACTTTTTTAATGAAGGCCAATTATTACTACAGCATCAAGATGAATGTAATGTCTCTGTTGGACAAGATGCATGTCAACATCATGTGTTTTCATACATAATAAATTTTAGATACATAATTGGTTGCTGTTGCGATCCTTTATATACAGTATGAATACGTTTGAGTGACAGATGTGTTCTGGGTGTTTTGTGACAAAGCAGTTCATTACTTTATGGCAAAATAATTATCTTTGTCAAAATTACACATACATTTTTGCAATAACATACAATTGTGGAGCTGTACCAGCTCATCTTTGGCAGCATGTGCCACAACCCAGCTTAGACCCTCGGCTGCAAATCATCTCAACTGCTTTTCCTTCTCTCTAACTTATAACTTTCGCGAGAAATCACAAAACAACGACATGCACACAGTTAATGCGGCTGCATTTTGTTACCTCTTGTGACCAGTGTTGGAGGATCATGTCACTAGTGTGGCTGAAACATAGTTGTTTTCTAAATAAACAAGCTTTTTCTGCAGCAAAACTTATTCATTGATCAAGTGATGCAGTAGTGTTAACATGCTAAAAAATGACTAAAAGCTTTCTAAGCTGATGTCTTACAAAGATGTGTTAGGTTCACACTGAGAATAAAAAAACTAGGCTATTTTGAGAAATATGTCATATGATTTTGTTAAAATAAGCCCAAATATTGCAAAAAACAGCTGCAGTCTTATATGCGTGAAATTTCTTGACTGAACAAAGAAATCATGTCGCGTAAAAAAAAAAAGACTATTATTAAGTTAAATCTTTAATTAAATGCAAATATGAGCTGCTCAGACTGCTGGGTTTGGCTCAGCTGGTAATTGTGACAACTCCAGTAGTATAAAGACTTCCTTTTCTACTCTGAATTTTTCTTGTTAGGATTTTTTTTTCCTTGAATCTTTACAACTTTATGCCCTTTATGACTCATCTTGAAGTATTACTTCATTCCCAAAATGTTATTTTTAAAATTCTCAGCGTCCCTATGACTCCATAGTTGATTTCTAATTTCAATGGCCTCAATGATTTTGAAATGCAAATGATGTTTCATTCTTAATTTTTTCAGTCAGTTTTGATGGCCTTGATTGTTTTATTGGAAATTGGTGGTTCAGAATGCCAAATGACTAGAATTCCAGTGTCATTTATGTTGGCTTTCTGATTTTACATTTAAATATTCAATACAAGCTTCAGTGACAATTTGACATTATTAACCAGAGCAAACTCGTTGATTCATGAAAATGAATTAACAGACAAATGGATAATGAAAGTTATCATTAGCTGAATACTTCATTTGAACTTTTGAAATTCTTCCTATGCTTACATAAAATTGCATG
Organism: Pseudamia nigra; assembly: GCA_029823295.1. Classification (NCBI taxonomy): domain Eukaryota; kingdom Metazoa; phylum Chordata; class Actinopteri; order Kurtiformes; family Apogonidae; genus Pseudamia; species Pseudamia nigra. The sequence goes on from JAQQAE010000511.1 coordinate 17,561, forward strand.
AAAAATTCCTAAAAAACATGTTGTTGCTATTAATATGTGTTCCAAGCTTTGGCACAAACAGCAAATATGAGCCCACAGCCGAGAGCTTGAATCTTTTCTTCAAAATGCTGATATTTATTATTTTTTTTCCATTCATGGCCTTCTATCAAATCAAAGTGCATTGCATCGTCCAAATTGCCTTCCAACTCCTTGCTTGATATGGCTCATATACAAAGGAGAGCAATGTCCCGTCCAACAATACCCATACCATTTGTGCCGCTCAGCTTCAGAATGTCATTGGTCTGAGTATGACAGTAAAACATAACTCTACCTTTTCTGCGGGTTGTATTGGAACATGGCTTCCAATTATTCAGCTCCAAATTCAATAGCAATTTTCTGCTCAATGAAATAGTGGTTTCTATCTCTGGAGTAATGTCGCTTTAGAGAGATTTTCAAAATGGCATGTCTGTGAGTGAATAGATGGACGCGGGAGGATTCATTTTGCTTGAGGAAATGATACTTGTCTGCTGAAGCTTGTCATTTATTGATGAAAAAACTCGTCTTCAGATACTATAGAATGTACAGTATAGACACAGTGTTTGGTCACGTTGTTCCTCTGGTCATGAAATCTGACATATTACAGTATGTCTCATTTGATGCTTTTAGTCAAAAAAGGATAAAAGATGCCAACCAGATTCATAACCTTATGATTTTGTTTGGTCAGATGGAGCCCATTTTGCCTCAGCGCGGCATTAAAAGTAGCACTGAACAATAAAAAAATGCAATTATAAGTGTGTTTGTGTGTAATGTATCAGTAGCCCATCCAGGGCACCATAATGAATGCAATGCAACGTGCGATCACTGAGCCGTGCGTATGCCCTGCTCAATGCATCTCTGAAAATAAACAGAGCAATGGAAATGGTTCTCATTAGTGTTGTTTTCATATTAAGTCCCTCAGACAAGGTTGACAAACCCAGCTCCCTGTGCCAGGCTCCTCAGGGACCATTGCTTCAATACAGCTAGGGCAAACAACACCAGCCGATACCAACACCATTACCACCTCCTATAGTTACTTATCCTCCCTCCCTCCCTGTGGAGTGCTCTGTCTACACAGACCAAAGGAAAATGCATTAAGATCTTCCAGCAGCATAAAGAAAGAGTCCTACTTTCATTTATCACTATTGCTATTGCCCCTAAAAGGGACAAACGTCTGTTCTCCATCTCTGTGCTATTAGAATTCGAGAAATGTGTGCCGTGTGTGTGAGATGGAAGTTATTTTGTGCTCCAGAGACGATCCACTGTGAGGCTGTTTAGCAGGAAGGGAACAGGTGTGCTGAGCTTCTGGCTTCCACCATGTGTTCCAGTTGTTTCATCTGCACCTGTTCCCTAACTCCTATATATGTTGATCAAAACACTTTATTAAGCATAAAGCATTCTGCCTCATATGCCACAGTAAAAATTGTTCCCACAGTCACATGTCATCATAGTCTACTGATGCGACAGAAATCATTGTGTTAAACACCACGTACTGTATATATTGAAAAATAACTTCCAGAAGAAACTTATGTTACTTTGTGCTGTGCTGCAAGGTATGAGTCTGAAAACCAAAAGTGAGTATGCACTCACCTCAAGGTTAATGGCTTTTTGGTTTAATGCTTGAAATACAGTTTGAAACTAAGCAACATATTTGTAAAATTAGAAATGTTACACTTTCACTTATCCCTTATGTCCCACTAGACATTTTCTGTGGACATTTAGCGGCAGACAGTGCTCTCTGCCTGTGTTTTTTTCTGCCTTTTGGTTTGCAGACATTTCTGGGCGTGGAAATGTGGTTAATGAGTTTGTACCGCCCAGCAAATCAGTGCAGTGGACTCTATAGAAATGTAGAGACATCTCTTACGTGGCTCCTCTCTGAGCCCTACTCTGTGCGATTAATCCCTTTGCTTTGTCTCACAGACACTAGCAGACAAGAAAAAGCACGCGCTTCAGCTCTAAGTTTCCCTTAGAGTTTAGCGAAGGTGTGGCTGTATTGACTTATATTGACCTTCTGGTTGTTTTACTGCAGTGAAAACAACTAGAAAATAGAGTTCAGTCTCATAGACTGTATATATAGAGGACAGAGTAACTGTGATATCAATTATAGGTTTCTGAAATGCTGTTTTGAGGCTAATTTACTGATGAATTCCTGGTCACCAAACACAAGAAGTGATGACATTTGCATTTAAGGTGTGTAGCTGCAGGAATGCAACAGGCCATGAGGGTTATGGGTAAACAGCTCTCATTAGAGTCTCTTATGGCATATTGGTGCACAGTGATGCAGGACAATGTTCAGTTTTGGTGATGCTGGAACTGACCTCTGTCTTTGACACTGTTTATCACCATATTTTACTTGATAGGTTGAGGCACTGGGTGGGTATATTTGGGTCCGCGCTGGACTGGTTCTTCTCTTATCTGTCCCAATGATCTTTTTCTGTCATCAGTCCTCACTTCAGGTCCTCTTACACTTCCCTTCCTTGTGGTGTTCCACAAGGCTTGGTTTTAGGCCCACTATTGTTTCTGTTGCATCTGTTCACTTTCCAGGACATCAAAAGCATGCTAAGGGACATTTCTTACCACTGTTATATGGATAATGTTCAGTTATACATCTCTTAAACTCCAAGATATCTGTAAGCTGCAGATCTTGCATACAGTAGGTGTTTGGACAGTTTTCTCCAAATTAATAATGAGAAAACAGAAGTTCTTGTATGAAATAAGGCAAGAGTACTGTCTGCTGAAGATTTGTCCCCAACGTGACTTTTATTTCAGCCTTAACTTTGGACACTCGTGTTAAATTTCTGGTGCTTCCTTGTTCTTACCATCTCAGAAATATTATAAATAGAGTTGTATTGTGCCACTGGCAGAATTAGAGATTGTTAGTCATGCATTTACTTCCTTGCAATGGGATTATTCTAACTCTTAGTACAACCTCCATGGATCATATGCAGCTTGTCCAGAACGCTGTTGTGAGGATTCTGACAAAGTCTTGCAAATGTGCACATCACCCTGCTTTTAATTTCTTTGCACTGGTTCCCCATCCATTCCAAGGTCCAGTTTAAGATCCTGGTTTTGACTTACATGGACAAGCACCATCCTACATCCATGAGCTTTTATATCACCAGCAGGACCCTGAGGTTGTCTGATCTGGGTCTGGTGGCTGTGCAGCATACGAGAGAGAAAACTAAAGGTGATAGAGCATTTGCAGCTGTGGCCCCCACACTCTGGAACTCTCCCCTTGAGTTTGAGATCTCTGGACTCAGTCAAGTCTTTTAAAAAGCAGCAAAAAACATCTTGTTAAACTCGCATTTGAATGGCGTCTTTTTAGTTGTGATTTTTATGTGTCTAATTCAATTTTTATTGTGATTTTATAGTTTATTCTTTTAGAATTTGATTGTAAAGCACTTTGTTGTTCTTATCTTGAAAGGTGCTACATAATCAACTTTACTTTCTTATTTAAACCATTGGTGAATATAAGCTTACAAACAGTAAAATTTTCAAGCATCAACAAGGTCATTTTGCAGTGTTGTGTAACCTTGTAGCCAGAACTACAGTCAAGCCGTTTTGCTAATTAAACTACTACAACTGTCCAACTCCGGTCAGAGCTGGCATATAGACCTGCCAATCAAAGCCCAGCATGGCAAACGTGCCAGATTATTTACCAAGATATCTTAATAACAGAGAAAAAATGAAAGATGGACCACAAGATCACTTATTAGGGGGTCTAAATAAAACGTTCATGACCATCCATTTAGTTTGGAAAGAGGATCAGTGTAACTCTATGGGATCCAGGGCTTCTGGGGCCAAATGGATGGTGCCCTTGAAGCTGCCAGTGGTATCAAAATTTCAAGTTATTTTCACATTGGCTACACAGTCCTGGTCCTGGCCCAGTAGTGAGCCTACAGTCATGTGCTGCACTCTGTTGTTGGACAGTGATTTAAACTAAAACCACCACACAAAGCCATTGTTTTGTTTTTGGTGACATGTATAGGTTTCTCAATAGTCATTTTATCTTTGTAAAATAAGAGTTCCAGCCCAATATTCGTCTCAACAAAACAGTTACATTGGTAAAAGCTGAAATCAGTAGACTTTATTACACTAAGATATTTCCATAGGGGACTGACCTGTTTAAAACCACAGCCACACATAGAAACAGTCTGTTACACCTCTTACTCACACTGAATTAAATTCTGTTGAACCTAATCTTAGAAGACGACTATTTATGTTCTTTTCAAACCAGTCTCTGTGACCACTTTTTGCCTCCTAACTTTAGCTAAGCAGTTATTTTAATCCAAACCACAAACTTCACCTAAATCTGACAGAGTTATTTTTTGTGTAGACACCCTGCTCAGACCTTAACCACTGTTTTATTCGTGACATTTCCCTGAAAACCACTAGCAGAGGTGTTAATAGACGACATACTCTTGTGGGTCACGTGTGAACTGACCTCAAACTTTGACAATTTGTAAAAGTTAAGAAAAGAAAACAATCTTGCGTTTCATTCATTAAAGTAATTGTTTCAGTGGTTATATTAAGTTGTTTCTTTTTTGCAGCAACATGCAGTCTACCAGTCAAAAGTTTAGACGCACCTTCTCCTTTAGAGATTTTCTATTTTTTAGCATTGTACATTAATGCTGAGTTTTCACATCACATGTGTGCCTTGTGAAGAGTTAATTTGTGTAATTTCTTGCTTTCTTAATGTGTTTTAGACCATCAGTTGTCTTTTGCAGAGGAAGGATGGGTACAGAGTCAATAGCCCTACCACAACTACTAGTGCTACTACAACTACTGTACAAATCCATATTATGGCAAGAAGCAATTAGGTGAAACGATTACTCATCATTTGACTGACCTTCATTTTAGAAAATAATAATGGTAATATATTTTCTCTTTACTTAAAGGTGGTTGTGAAACTAGCTAGTGATTGTTCGTGGTGGGCCGATACAAATGATTAAACAAGTGACCTGCCAGTCAATGCGACTTGCCAGTCAGCTGTCAACTGTTTTTAAGTCTGCGAGTGAGTGCGTGAGATCTTTTATTATTTATAGCAGAGCAAATGATAGGCTACTAGCTAGTTTCCCAACATGGTAGACTGCACCTTTAACTGTTTCTTGCCATAATATGGATTTATACAGTAGTTGTAGTAGCACCAATAGGGCTATTGATGCTGTACCCCTATTTCTGCACAAGACAACTGATAGTCTAAAGCACAGTTCATTTGTGCTTCGGTGTCACAAGAGAATTCTTGAGAAGTGACACCTGTGAATTGTAAACCGTTCCGGATGACCTCACGGATCTGATGAGAGGATCCCATGAGTGTGCAAAGCTGTCATCCAAGCTAAATGTGGCGATTTTAAACAATCCAAAGTATAAATGTTCTGTTTAACACTTTTTTGCTTACTATATAATTCCACACATGTATGTTCACAGGATGGACGTCTTTGGTATTTATGGACAATTTTGAAGATGATTAAAAAAAGAAAAAAACACTGAAGGAGAATGTGCACGAGCCACTTTTGATTGAAAAGAGATGCATCCTTTGAACTATTTTCCAAGTCTCTGGACTTGAGGCAAAAATTGCTCTATATGTTCGAGTCCGCTGTAGATTTCTGGCATGTTCTCACCCTCTTCCCAACAAGGAGCAAGTCCACGGCCCACCTGAGCTGTGATTTGACAGGGCCCATCACACGGCTCCAGGCTACAATAAATATCACCTTTCTTGTTATCTCCAAGACCTGCTTTTCCAGTAAATAGGGGGAACATGTAACTCAATATACAGTGTCGAGCCATTTGCTTTCAGAGGACATCTAGGTGACATGACATAGTGGCCCCGGAATGAACATAAAGATTAATAAGTAATGGCCATATAAAGATGATATTTGCACTCAGATATCCCCTTTTTTTAGATTAATGCTTTTGATCACAGGGAAACTGGTAATACAAAACGAGTTGCAGACAGCAGAAGGTATGACCAGTCTACACAATCTGCCACTTTAGGATACGGGCCCATTTCTAGAGTGTGTTCCACTATCGATTCAAACAAAAGTTTACAGCTTTTTTCCTTATTGAGTCAATGGTTTTCCTGCCTTTGCAAGATCTTTAAACAAGTGATGAAATATGCAAATCGCGTAATACATTCTACCCCATGGTTTAATTTGCAAGACTGTGGGTGATGTCTGCAACTAAGTTGCATGTAACTATTTATTGACAATAATGATAGTATTGAACTGCATGCCCAGCACTCTAAAATGAAACAGCATTTGGTTCGTCCTCTGTAATACTGTTGTTGGTCCCCGTGGCATTTTGTAATTTGTTGCAGTGTTTGTGTTCTCTTTCACACTTTAATATCATGGTATTGCTTCAATTTGAGCTGCAAGATAAAGTTCTATTTCATTTTGTGGGATTAACTTACTGGGTAGCACACGTCTCAAGGTATTTGTTGTGTTTTATTTTATCTATGAATTATTTAGAAGCTTCAAAAATAGAGAATGGGTTAGAAGACTTTATGTCCTGTCTCTCTCTGCTATCTCAGTCAGATGTTTAATTTGGTCTGCTACTGTGGAAAAGCATTCACCACGACTGGGATTAGGTGGTCGGCTGTGTAATTTCCCTAAAGGAGGGGCGTGCTGAATTGGAGAATAATGATAAAACAGGAACTGAACATTTGAAGTATCAACTCATCATTTCTACATGTGGTGTAGTTTATCTGTAACATGATGTTCCGTGTTGTCGCGTTCACCTCCCTCGTAGCAAGTGTTACAGTCAAGTCTGTCGCAGTGCTATAATTATATTTCATTAAGCCATTTTTCATAATTTACCCACAACATAACTAAAGTTCACTAGGTCTATTAATGTAGGATTCCCTGTTTTTCTTTACACTATATAGCACTTTTTAAAAATGCTAATGGACTCCAACAAGCACCTGAGCAAGGATGAAAGTGCCCTAATTCCTGCTCAAAAGGTCACAGAGATGAGTTATAGTGGTATAAGCACCTGAAAGCTATTCCCTTGTTAGATTTGACAAAGAGAGGCTGCCATTTTCCCCCTTAAAAATAGTGTTGGGTAATAAATGATCATTTGTGGAATGTGGTTGCTACCGGCAGTGACTTTTCGTCTGACATAACTTTACTGCTGGCTGATTTACATCCTGAAAGTTGTCCCCAAAATATTTAAAATGAACATTTTATTCATGATGCACAGCAGACGGCGGTGACACACACAAGAGCTCTTATTGTGCTTCTTAGGGGAAACGGTTAATTAGTTGACCATGAAAAATGCAGGCATGCCTTTTTTTTTTTTTAACTAACATCCTCCATTTGACTTAACAACACTTGAGGCTTTTGTAACTGATTTGCAGATATATACCCAGACTCAGCACAATATGAGATATCTGAACGCCCACACTTTGCTTTCACATCACTGAGTTACTGACACATGCATGCTGCTATCAATTATGAAACATACTGGTCTCTGGATAAGCATGCCTTCTGTACAGAAGGTGCTGCGTGCACCTCAGCATATGCGATAGTCCTTCTCAGCAGCCCTTCACAGGTCCCTGAAAGGTGCTCCTGGTGTGGATGCAGGACTGTAGAGCAGGGATCACAGTGACAGTTTCAGGTGGAAGAGTCTATTAATAGTTTACCTCTCAGCCAAAGCATTTCATCATTTTTGGTGTCTGAGGGCTTCCTGCTTCAAAAAAAGGGGGTGAAGTTATGCATCTCAATCTACCCCATCATATTTCATGCTGTTGAGGATTATAAATAAAAGGACAGACTTTGACCTGGGCTATTAGTTACCCGGGATCCTGTGGGTGGAGAGTGCTTTGTCTTCTGTCAGCTTGTGTTTTTCCTTCAGAAAGCAACAGGATTACAATCAAAGTCTTTGAGATACAATATGAGATACGATCCCTGCTGCCTCAAAGTGAAAAGGAGGAAGACTGCGAGGCTGAGAAACAACAAAAGGCAAGAGGAAACAAAACCAATCAGTCAAAATCAGCCAAAAGGGAACATCAGAACCAAACAAGGTGTGGAATTTGACAGTAGGTCAAGCGACGGGTCAGACTGAAGTACCACTCTGGAGATTGCTGTTTTCCCCTTTGTGAGACTCTCTTGTTTTGACCACACAACAGGCCGAAAGGCTCTGGAGGGGAGACTTTCTGACAGTGAGATGAGGAAAATACTGAGCTAGAAAGCTCTCACTCTCTCACCTTCCCTGTGGTCCAATAGATGGGCCCGGCATATGCCAAAGCAGCCTGTCAGCGCTGCTTGTTGTTGGACAGACCTTTGATCTTGAACAAATAGAGAGAAGAGTCTCCGAGCTGCTGCCTTGGGGCATAAGGAAATATGGGCATTACAAAGGGTCAAATTCTGGAGGAAGGCAGTAAAATTAAAACCTTTATTGCTATCTTTACTGCTTCATTCCCTATGGCAATTACATTATCTATGGAAAATGACAGAGCTTTGTTCCCATTATCACTGAAATCTGCACTAAGGAGTGTCTGATGTGCTAAAAGTAAAAGTGATGTATGTCATTCTGAATATATTGCAGTGGATGTAGACCTATCATTCTGTACCAATGGGGATATATTAGGCAGTTTAAACAAGCTAAAATTATATTGTTGTTTTTTTGCTAACAAACACCAGTCAACAGCTGTAGAAATAATTAGAAAATAATAAAAAACTTTTTTTACTCTTCAGAATGTTTCTATCAAATCTAGATTGACAAGCCTCATTTGAAATTGATTTTATTTTTCTGTGACCACTCAGTCGCTAACCACCCGAAACCTCACACATTGACTTTTCTCCACAGATTGCAACTCATCCATTTTTTAATTGTGTTCATTTTTACCTGGATCCCACTGGACCTGCAGCAGTGGTGGTCGTTGTCATCCGTCTGCTCTGACAGGAAAAGAGAGGGAGAGAGTGGTGCCACGCCACTTTCCAACCCAAGCTGATGTGTCAGGCTTATCACACAGCCGAGCGATCCTGAGGTGACATCCTCCACTGAATCAGTGACATTTCACGGACGGTGCAAATCTATCCATCTTTGTCAAGCATCCGCCTCGATTTTAGCATTCCCCGAGTTAGCATATTGATCACTAAGAAACGCATGAGTGAGGACTTCTTGTTTTCTGCTCCTTAAAATGGGCATTGTGAGTCCACTGGACTCCTCTGTCAAAGTCTACTGCTGTGGGCCTTAATCTGCCCTCTTCAAAGTCGCATAAAATATGGAGGCCTTTTGTCATTCAGGACCAAGAGGGGCCGACTCACTAAAGAATTTACTTTGTGTCAGAAAAGTTCACTGTAGAAAACTCTCCAAACAAAGTTTCTTGCTTTGCTTTTGCTCCTACTGTTTATTTTAAACCATGTGCAAATCAAGAGCTTATCACATTTATTAGACAACTTGATTTATTTGTGTCAAAGGCCGTCCAGCATCATGAAGTGCTTTAATGCAAAGTCCTTCTCTTTCAGTGTGTTCTTGACGTTTTCCTATTTGTTTTTTGAACAGGAGTGAGGAATTCCAAGCTGAATTCATGTTTGTATACCCAAATTTGAGCCGGCACACATCAATCAAGCATCACATTTAACCCCTAAAACAAATATTTCTGTTCCAGAATGCAAGTAAATAACTAACTAATCATCTTAAACAAGAAAATAATAATGTGCTTTACTAGTTACTAAAATTAACAACAATAATTATATGTTAGTGTCAAAACTATCATTTGAATTAAACTGGTTACACATATTGGTGGATTAACCATTACAGAAACAAGAAAAATGATTTTGGTTATTACCAGCACTATTAATTCAGCAGCTGTGGCATAAACCTTACATGCGGGGTTGGTCTAGTAAATGTGTTAAGCACTGTAAGTCAAGCTATGTCAAAATAGTGGTAAATTGAGTATAGAAAAATGCCTTGTTGTTTGATTCCATATGTCTATACCCTGGGAATAAATCTGTCTGTGCATGCAGCAAACACACATTTTTTTAAATCAACAACATTATGTTAACAGACAGACAGACTTTTTATGTTTATTTTTATGTTGTAAAAGCTCTTTGAATGGAAAAATGCCAGGATGCTGAAATATGAAGCTAAGCAGTTGAAACAGAAAGCTCAATAGGGCAAAGTGAGCTCTATAGATTTGTCTCACAGCGTGGACTGTGGTCGTCTTTTTGTTAAAATGGAAAAATTGTATCAAAAAGTATTGTTTAAGAATCAAAGAAATAGAATCAATGCTGGTATCAAAATTTTTTTATACCAAGCCTATCATGTCAGATTTAAAATTTGATGTAGTGAGCATTCTGTTTCTTTTTTCCCATTTTTTGTTTTACTTTAACAATAGCTTCTCTAGCAACCCTATCAAAGAGAGTTTACTTAATTGTGGAAACGATGTGGGTGTTTAAGCACATATGTATTCAATAAACCTGACGAGCTATACTTCCTTGAGCTGCTTTACTGAACAACAATGGAGCTTTGTTTCCATCAGTTAAATTGCTGTGACGCATTAGAAAGAAAGAAGCCTGTTTGTGATAGAGAACCACCTGGGTCCAGCCGTGTGTAAACTATAGCGGCTTCTGTTATTTGTGTAAGAGCGTTCATGTAATAATTGATTAATAATGCAAAGCTTTAGGGGAAACTATAACCCCTAAAATGAGGGCGATGATTGTGCCTGTGCCGAAGCAAATCAACAGCGACAGAATAACACCAGGGATTACAACATCTGCAGTCTGTGGTGTCGAGGTTAACTTGTCCTGTGATTACAAAATGCATTTCCCGGGAGCAGGTGTTGCATTGACATCGTTGCGATCATGTATGTGCAAATGCCGGCTCAAGTGCACACGTACACACACAAATTGAAGCACCCGATTGCACAAAAAAAAAGGATGAGAGTGCTGAAAAAAAGAATGGCTGCTACCTCAACCATATGCTTTTGGCCTCTATGCCTGTGAGACCCGTGTGAAAACATGAATGAGCAGCCTGCAAATCGATAGGGACAAGAGATCTAGTGTCTAGCAAATCCAGTGCAGACTGACATGTTCTCCATGTAATCTCCTGCATTGTGCTGGGAGGGGAAAGATTATCCTTCTCTGACTGGCTGGTAAAAGGTTGCTTTGCTGTAGTTCATGTCTGTGTGAAGGGAGGGAGCATATGCCTCTCTGTAAACGATGCTGGCTCCCCCTCCTCCTCTGTCAGAGGCTGGATTATGTCCAACATTTTCAACCCCCCCACCAACACACACACACACACACACACACACACACACATACACGCGCACAAGCCCGACTCTCCAATAAAGGGTTTTCTCTCTCCTCTTCTCCTTTCAAAAATCATCGGATTTATGACAGTGGATTTCGGAAAAGTTCTGCGCCAATTCTGATTCCTGCTAAGTACCCCAGCAGGATTAGAAGAGGCCTCTTGATGTGTGCACTCCAGTGTGTTAAGCAGTGCATTGTGGTCAGGGTTATCAACTGAGGGGAGAAAAGCCAGTAGTACAGAGTGCATAATGATAAGGCTCGTTATACACATCAAGTGTTGAAAGCAGAGAGTGAAAAAGAGCATGTGTGTTTGTTTAGAATCAATAGAGAACACTATCACATTTAATTTGTCTCATGCTGCCTCTTCCACCTCTTTGCTTTACATTCATAAACAGCAGAGTATAGAAGATGGCCAGCTCCATTGTAGCAGCACCATTATGGCAGATGCAGGGGAAACGGTGTAGGAGCTGTCTTCCATTGCTTGAATGAAATGACCGCTTACATTGACAGTAAATTGAAACTTAACACTGCGGCACAATTTACAAAGGGATAATAAAAGGCAGCGACCAGCTCAGGATAGACTTGTAAAAAATGCAATATACATGTTGTAAAGTGTAATGAAATACAGCAATGACTTTGTTCTGATCTAGAAATAAACAGGAAAAAGTTGCGAGATATCTGATGCAAGATTTATTGTTCCACGCTTGTATCTGCAAGTGTGTGCGTGCTCCTTAAGTCTAGACAAAGGAAGCAGACAGTCACCTTCACAGGCTGCTATCTCGTCGCGTCCACCTGCGTTTCTGTCTGTGGTGACGTTTTGAGGCCTGCGTGTTGCAGCTGTAAACTCAGAATCGCTGAAGCAGCTTCGAGCAGACTGACTGGCTGACAAAAGGTCTGGCTTTGGGCAGGTGTGAGCTGAGGAAGAGCCAGGTTAGACTCAGTTAATAAAGCCTCAACCAGTTCCTCAGTCTGCCCTTGGAGATCGCTTACATCAAAGTACCAATCAAAAACTGGTGCAGATATAATTTGTCATCAGGGATTTCCTGCTGGAGAATTATAGAGAAGATACAGGCCGATCAATACTATGGATTTTCACTGCAGTGGCTGATTGTCCAATTGCCGTGAAACATGTACCGAGATAAAAGGGCACGCCTGCCATTTTGTAACAGACTGCCGAGTCAGCATAGAGCTTGTCAGATACTTATAGGCTGCTGTGATAGAAAATTATCATGCTGCAGTGTCCAAGTACTATTTAACACGTTCTCTCTCCATGGGACGTGATTCATCACAGATCCCCCTCTCTCTCGCCGCTTTTGAGCGGGCATCATTCTGCGTCATTGTCAAGTGCAGCTCTGGCCACACATGGATAGTGTTTAAAAGGAGCAGACACACACGGGTGCCAGTGCATCGGAATCTCTCCGTTAGAAGATGTCGGCTAGAATTAGTAAAGACGATGGCGGATTCGGTTAAAGTCCCCAAACGCGACTCCACTTTGACCACTCAGGGCATGTACTACTGACTTCAAATAATCTCAGATCCTTTTAGATTAATGTACGGAAAAACATGTACTATGGTGTGTGGTTAAAAAAATCAGTGGTTTCCAGGACCTGTTGCATCCGCTGGCACATGCTTCTAGTCTCACTGCATATAGGACAGAAACACTATACTGTACATCAGTCATGAGTGACTTAATAGATATTTTTAAAGATCCCTTCCAGACACGTTTTAAGATATAATTAAAACACTCTTCGTTAAATAATAATTTATGCCTGATGTAATTTTTTTTCTACAACACAGCTTGATGACCTTGTTAAAATGACATCTCCTTCTCCTCCCTTTCTGAAAAATGTGAAATTGCAAATGCTGCTCATTTCTAGCTCATATCCACCTTGCTTTTTCAATGTATGTGCATTGGTGGTTTTAAGGCATCACTCTGCACATGTAGAAGTGTCACACCGTGTCAAAACTGGCTCCAAACTATTTGTGATATGACAAATCCTGCAGGCCAAACTCAATTTTTCACCGAGTATTTGAGCAAATGAAAGTGAAACCATGTCAAACTCAGCAGAGACATCATTCTTCTCTGTGAAACTCAAAGATTACAGTGAAAGACCATGAAAAAGGGGAGGGGGGACATTAAGTCTTTCTAATGGCACTAATCAAGGTCTGCCAAGGCACTTATATCTCTATTCTTTACCTGGTTTGACACTGATCATAAAAGCTGATCGACCAGATTACAGCCTTTGGACAGTGTAGCAAGTGGTTATTTTAATTCCCATGTTGAAAATGTAACATGTATCTATTTATATCTTATATCTTATGTCTTTTTACTTATTCTATTTGATTAATTGTTTATTCATTTTCTTATACAGTGCTGTGGAAAAGTGCTTTCCCCCTTCCTGATTTATTACTTACACATATTGTACATTTGTCACACTGAAATGTTTTGGATCATCAAACAAATTTAAATAATAAATTTAAGAAGACACACGTAAAATGCAGTTCTTAAATATAAATTAACTGCGGTTAAATTCAAAAACAAATGAAAAATAAAGTAATTGAGATTCATCAGTCTGGAAAAGGTTACAAAGCCATTTGTAACGCTTTGGGACTCCAGTGAACCACACTGAGAGTCATTATCCGTAAATGGAGAAAACATGGAATTGTGGTGAACCTTCCCAGGGTCTTCCCACAATTACCCCAAGAGTGTAGCAACAACTCATCGAAGAGGTCACAAAAGACCCCACAACAACATCTAAAGAACTGCAAGCCTCCACCACTCTTTTCCAGCTCTCAGACAGTGCAGACACTTCTTATCTTGCTCCTGTCCCAGCTTCCCTACTTGCTGTGTTCTGTCTGTGTGTTTGCTTCAAGCCCTGACAGCATCGCTGCCTAAATACCCAAAAGACCATGGAATTGATCAGCTGGACCTTAAATGCAATTGACACACTTTTTTCGAACAGGAAGACAGGTCCGGGGGAACCCGAGTGTCCTCAAGGAACAGCAGCTGCCGGATATGTCAGGGATGCATGGGGACTTATGTGTTTGGAGATGCTTTTTATTGAGGATGTTGAGGACATTTATCTATTCAGAACCATGATAACAGGATTTCTGCTGTTGGCATGGTTGTTTTCCTGGTGTATTGATCGATTAAGAAGACGGAGAGAGCTGTTCAAAGTCATAGCGAAGCAAAGCTTTGTCTCCAGATTGACCAGTTGGGAAGGGCAATGGCAGCAGAACTTGGGGCAATTTCTGAGTGAAATCAAAAAATGGGTTACAACACAGAAGTGCTGGGGTCTCTTCATGAACAGATTTTGAAGTCTGGTACCAAAAATATAGACTTGGAGTAACTGAGGAGATTCAATTCTTTTCTGCCCCTGGAAAGTGTGACTGTCTTATGTTTTGTTTTTGTGGCTCCCTTTGCTGGCCTTGAATGCAGCTGCAACCCCCTCTGGAGGAGATATTGTCAGAGCTGGAGCTGCTTCTCCCTCCCCTGCTTAACACTACTACACTCTGATTTTGGCGTCAGAATGAACTTTTTTTTTTAAGTTATTTTTTTGGCCTTACTAGACAGTTGTACAGTGAAGATATGATAGGAAAGTGGGGAGTAAGTCTCCCAACTGAGCTACTGAGGCGCCCAGAATGAACTTTTTATGGATATGTTTCACCATGGTAATGGCCATGGAACTGTATCACCATGAACACACGGGAGACATTCTGACTTTCTTATTGGGTCTAAAAAGTTCCAGTTTTCCCCCCTGTTAAGGTTGGCGCAAACCCAGTTTGCTGTCTTTATGGGAATCAATCAATCAATCAATCAA
>JAQQAE010000512.1:0-32648 GCA_029823295.1 Pseudamia nigra
CATATAGCCCCCGACAACATAGCTCCTAGGATCACTGGGACACGCAAACTCCTCCACCACGATAAGGTGGCGACTCAAGGAGGAGTCTGCACAATTATTTTAATTATAATGACAGTATCAGTCTGTAGAATGATGTGATCAGGACGGGCTTTAAGGTGAATTTAGGAGGATTGACAGTGAACTGACGTAGAAACGGAAAAAATAGACCATAATCACAGCTGTTGTCATCAGTGAAAGTTTGGATTAAGTGAATTGTAGTTTATGTTTGCAGGTTTAACATTTCTACAAGCCCAATTCCAAAAAAGTTGATATGCAAATAAAATGTAGATAAAAATACAAAGCAATAATTTTCAAACCTCATAAACTCGCAATAGATTCGCAATAGAACATAAACAACATGTCAGATGTTGAAACTGAGACATTTTTCCATGTCATAGAAATATTAGATCATGTTGAATTTGATGGCTGCAACACATGTCAAAAAGTTGGAACAGGGGCAACAAAAGCCTGGAAATGTCATTGGCACAAATCAAAACCAACTGGAGGAGCATTTGACACTAACGAGTTTAACTGGTAACAGGTCAGTAACATGACGGGCATAAAAGGAGACTTTTATGGAGACAAAGGCTCTCACATGTAAAGATGGACAGAGGTTCAACAATCTGTGACAAACTGTGTCAAAAATTGTGGAAGTTGTTAAAAAAATGCTCCTCAATAAAAAATGTCTCAGTCTTTGAAGTTCCACCATCTACAGTGTATAATATCAAAAGATCCAGAGAATCAGGAGGAAAGTCAAAGGTCAAATTGGATGCTGGTGATTGTGGGGTTCTCAGGCAGAACTGCATTAAAAACAGACATGATTCTCTACTGGAAATCAGTGCATGGACTCAGGAACACTTCCACAAATCACTGTCTGTGAACACAGTTCAATCCACAAATACAAGTTAAATGTGTCTGATGTAAGGAAGAAGACGTACCTGTATGTGAACATCATCCACAAACACCACCGTCTGATCTGAACAAACATCATTTAACATGATCAGAGGCAAAATGGACAACTGTTCTCTGTCAAATTAGTCCAAATTTGAATTTTTTGTTGAATTTGTGGACGTCGTGTCCTGCAGATGAAAGAGGAGGTGGACCATCCAGTTTATTATCAGCAGACAGTTCAAAATCCTGCATCTGTGATGGTATGGGGGTGCATTACTGCCTATTGGGGTGGGGGGGGCTTACACATCTGGAAAGTCTCCATCAATCCTACAAAGTACCTGTAGGTACTTTTGATCAACATACACTGTGCTCCATCCAGACAGTGCCTCTTTCAAGGAAGGCCTTAAATATTTCATCAAGACATTGTTAAACCATAACCTGCATCATCACAACAGCATGGGTTCACAGCAGACGAGTCCAGGAGCTGAACTGAGATGTGTTAGTGCCATCAAATTCAAAATGAGTGAAGACTTTCCATGAAATGGTAAAATGTTTCAGTTTCATTATGACATCTGCAAGTCACTGCATTCTGTTTTCATTTCCATGTGACAGTGTCCCAGGTTTGTTGGAATTGGGGGTGTCATACATTTTGTACTTTAACTTGTCAGTGCAAAGCTGAAGGATGTGGGGAATGTGGGAGATGGAGTAGACGTATTACTTGTAGCTCATGTCACCACTCATCTACTGCAGAGTCTTTAAAATGACTCCATCTACGCGACAGACAGGAACAGACTTTCACACATACGACTTCCAGCAGGAAACAGGCCAGCAGCCCCCCCCCCCCCCCAATCCTGTACTTTAATTTCACTCGCCCTGGCCTTATCGTGCTGCCATCTCTCTAATCTCTGTATCTGCTCGTCCTGACTTTCGCCTCCCTCTGTCCAACTCCCTTCATGTCCTCGTCCCTCAGCCCCTGGCTCCTTTCCCCCCCTCCTCTCTCTCATTATCTCCTCCCCTCATCTCCTCTGCTTTAATCGCTCTCCTGCAGTGCCCTCGCTTTGAAACAGGATTTCACTGCTCTTTCTGTTCCATCTCCTCATCCTCCGTCGCTCCTGTCGGAATGTTCGCTTTTACACTCCTCTCCGTCTTCATGGTGCGTTTGTCCTGGAGAGATGTCCTCTCCGATTTCTGACATGTTTATGTCATATGAACACCTCGCTTTGAGTCATGGATGATGTGTTTATGACTCTCCTGTGTCACCTCAAACATCAAACTTGATGTTGTATTTTTATTTCTTACAGTCACCAAGTCTCAAGTTTTTATTTTGATTAAATGTTGAATGCCAGCATCAACTATATCAAAGTAAATCAAATGAGCCATCTTTATTTGTTTTAGTTACTTTTTTAATCTTTTCAGAGGTGTGTACACAAAAACAGTACTCAAGTAAAAGTGCTGTTGCTAATTAGAATAACTTGAAACGTTTTACTACATCACATCATTTTTGTTCCTATTGCTGCTTAATTTGTTCATTTCTGTTCATTTACTTGATGGTTTTGATTATTTCAGTTCATTTTGTTGCTTAGTTTGTTGATTTTTGTTCAGTTTTGTTAGTTATTTTGTTCATTTTTTATATTACTGTTACTTTTTCATCACTATTGCTGCTTACTTTGTTCACTTTTATTCATTTTTTGTTCATTTGCATGATTGTTTTGTTAATTTTCTTACTCAGCAGGCCAAGTGTAACTTACAGTAGTAGTAGTTTTTTTTTATCACAAATGTAACTGAGTAAAACATATTCTGTATAAGTAATTGCTGTCAGACATATATTTAAAGAAAAAAACTCAAGCACGTCTTCCTGTGGACCCACCACCTGCAGGAAGGGTCATAAGGGTCAGGTGCTGTTTTTTTTGGGTGGCAACCAAAGGCGGGTGCCGGGGTGGTCTTTGTGACTTTGATCATAATTATCCACAGTATATTGACTGATATGAACACAATTTTCTGCAGTTTGACCAGGCTTCTTAGCAATCATTTTGATTCCATCACACATTTTAATTTCTGTGCTGTTCCTCGGTGCTGCGAGACGTCTCTAAAACGAAATTCATTTGACAAGAAGCTAATGTTCTCCAACATTGAATCTTGTCCACAGCATCAGTACAAGGGGTGAGAAAGGAGTCTAAATTGAAAATCCCAAAATAAGTGCAGGCAGTGTATATGAGCGGCGTTCGGTGTTTGACAGGTTTTGATGTGCTGTCCGGTCACATTCTGGTCTGTGCACACAACTATGAACGCCCTATACGTGACCTTGTCAGTGCATTTTATGGACCAGGCCGGCATGTTTTTGACAGGATTTTGTGCTTCATTCCCACTGCAGGCATAAGCAAGCTGCGAGATGTAAAAATATTCTGAAAAGCAAAGCACATGAGCATAAACAAATATGGCAATTACTCCTGAGAACAGATTTTGGGGTCAGAAGTTTATGTACAGTGCATCAATTCTAAAGGCATACAGACTTTCCTGCAGTTCTAAACATCTCATGTATCCTCCATTCTTTATTCAGCCTGACAGTTATTTTTATCTCATTCTCAGAGGGTCACACACTTTAACAGTTAAATGAACGTGATGCACTCAAACTTTCAGAGAAACAACAGTTGTAGAAGTCTAAAAGTTTTTTTTTTTCTTGGCAGGTCAAACCTTGTCTGTTTTTTTTTTTCTTAGAATTTCCCGTGGTGCCAAAGGACGCTGCCTGAAGGGAACACCTGAAATACCGCCACAGATACGCCCTCATTGATTCCCTATAATGGCAATTAGCTAATCTGAAGCGCTCAGCCAGGCTGTGTGAAGACACAGTGAGCTGGTTGGATGTAAACTTTTGACCCTGTGAGAATGTGATAAAATAACGTCGCCACAGGTTTTTAAAAAGTTCATTAATCCAAACATAAAGCTTTACTGGTGTGTAAGAGGTCTTAAATGTCTGTGAAATGTCGGAAACGAGCCAAGATACAGGAAGGAGAATTTTATGAATAATTCATTCTTAACCCTTTAACTGGCACAGTAAGAAATAAAATAAAATAATCCGTGCGTTACACATCGGCCTAGATTCCATCGGGGGGGGGTATCATTGATATCATTGTGATATTACTGTAATTTCAAAGTAGGTTTTCAAGGTCGAGGAATTCGATACTAAGAGGAAAAAAGATCTAGGAATATTTATTGTGGATGTAGTAATACTGTGGTGGATACTGTTGAACACAGTGAACTGCCTCGGTGGAGGTCTGCACTCTCTGACTGCTTTCGAGATTCTGTTTTATTTTCATATTAAGTCGGGATATCTTACCTCTACTGTGGAAATACATGTTAGCTTAAAAGGACTAAACGAACATGTTTGTGCTGAAAAGTGCCATTCTTTTAAAAAATGATCCAACTCCATCTCTCAGTTAATGAGTACGTGAGCTGCCTCCACCCATGAGACACACATGTGCACACATGTGCACTTATTTTGGGCGTTTCTGTGTCACATTTGGGCGACACGGTGGCGCAGTGGGTAGTGTGGAGTTTGCATGTTCTCTGCGTGGGTTCTCCCCAGGTACTCTGGCTTCCTCCCACAACCAAAAACATGTACTAGGTTAATTGGTTACTCTAAATTCTCCATAGCTGTGAATGCAATGATCATCTGTCTGTATAGTCATGAGGTCTCAGCCTCAAATTGTGAAGTGCCTAGAGATAATCAGTGATTATGATTGGTGCTATTGAATTGAATATTTCTATTGAAGTACTGAGGTCTGTATGGACTCTCTTCTGATCCTCTGAAGTGGTAATAGTGTTCAACAAGGCCTACATGAAGAAAACAGTCTCACATGAGCAGGTGTAAAAGTTTAAACTGTTGCATCCCTGAGTCCATAAAAGCAGGAGGTAAATATCCAGCCATTATTCTGACATTTGACTTTGTCACTATAAACTGCTGGGACAAACATGGATATATGGAAATTAAATGTTCAGAAATGTGAAAAACATTAAATGCATAGTGGTTTTAAAAGATGTTAACATACACACTGGCACGTAGACCAGCCTATGAGGTTATCAAGAATAGAAAACATAATTAACCCTTTCATGCATTGTGTTTACTATACTACCCTACAAAGACTAAATGACGTGGTAACCACACATTCCGTTGGAGTTCTCCATTCATTTCCTGTGAGAAAAATTTGTCAAAAAGCTTAATATTTTCAAAATTATGAAGGTTAGAATTAGGTTAAGTAATAGCAGAGATGTCCTAGATAAGATGGAACATATGAAGTTGGAATGGTTTGACTCAAACAAAAAATGTAGGAGTAGTTACACAACAAAAAATGTACAGAAGTGGAAGAAGAAGAATATTAAAGACTCAAGACAATAGAGGGATCGCTGCATCACTCAGCAATCCCACTAGTTACAAAATCAAGGCAAAAAGCAAAACAAAATACACCAAGCTAGTGAGTATTTTAACTTAAAATTAAAAAACAGCAACGAAAGATGCAAAAGGTATAAAATAGTAAAGAAAATGACCAAAATGAACAAAATAATCAGTAAAATGAACAACTCAATCAAGAAAATTAGCCAAATTAGATGCAAAAAGAAAAAAATAGCAAAAATTCCTGTGGGCCCGCCACCTGCAGGAAGGGTCTGGTGCTGTGTGCTTTGGTTGGCAGCTGAAGGTGAGGGCCTGGGTGGTTCAATACCTGGTTGCCAAAACTAGCTCCAACTGGGAGCTGCCCCCAGGACCCTGACCGGGATAAGCAGAAGATGATGGATGGGTGAGCAAAAATGAACACAATCAAGAAGTTGCAAAGAAAGGAACAAACAAGAAGAAAAATGAACAATTAACATATCAGACCATTTTATGCATTTAACACTAAACACGAAAGACAAGGTGTATCAGAATGAAGATTTACTTTGTTTTTGTTCATTTTGATGAATGCTGTGAAAGACTGCAATTAACAATAAATCAAAATAAAAACACAAGCAGAAACAAAACAATTAACAAAATAAAATAAGAGACAAAAATGAAGAAAATAAACACATAGTAAAGAAATTAAACAAAAATTAACAACATGATCAAGAAAATAAACAGTAATAAAAAGGCAAAGGCACAAGTCAACATACAGTATTAAGTGTTCCCATCTCAGCTGTAAATGACTTCCGTTCCTCATCTGTTCCAGATCTTCCACTACACCGGGGGTGCAGCCTATGTCGACAACAAGGGTCCGTTCAGGGACAGGCTTGAGTTTGTGGGGAACCCGGCCCGCCGCGACGGCTCCATCCTGATCAAGAACCTGGAGTTCAGCGACAACGGCACTTTCACCTGCGACGCCAAAAACCCCCCTGACATCGTGGGCCGGCCGTCCAGCGTGCGGCTACTGGTCTTTGAAAAGGGTGAGATGTTCAGGGAGTCCCGTGGGAATACTCCACCAAATTAAATTCCCTCAGTGTGTAAAGTCTAATGTCTGCATTGTCTTACATCTGCGTCTGCTCATTAGCTTTCCACAGAGCCCATATGGCATATTTTACTGAATGTTTTTCTGTTAGGAGCCAACTGTTCTCAATTGTTGTTATAATCATTCCAAACTCTGAAATTAATCTCAATTTGCACTGTGCATCAGACTATAGCAAATACCATGTTCAGGCTAGTCGTTGAACTGCCTCGTTAGAATTCCTTGCGCCTCCTGTTAAATGAAATCAATTACAATTTTATCTCTTTCTCTATTTGAGATGGCTAACAGCCGTAGTTTCAATCCCTTTTCCCCCTTAGCTCTGTGCCTCCGTCTCTCATTTTGCTCCTGATTCATTTTGTTCATCCTCTTGCTTTTCCCCCTCTGTTCACCTCCTCTATCCTACCTCCTTCTCTGTGTTCCCTTCGTTCCCTCACTGTACTCTTCATCTTTCATTCAACCTCTGTATTACCTTTCCTTCATTTTCCATTCTACTTTCATCTCTCATTCCTCCTTCCTTCTTGCTTCCTCCTCCCCTTCCTCTCCCTGATACTTCAAAAATCTTTCCCTTCTATATCGCACTTCGCTTTGCTCTCCCATCTCAACCTCTCTGTCATCTTATTTCCCATCCTCTGTCTTGTTCCTCTGCAGAACTGCATCACCTTGTAACCCTCCCCTCTCCTTTTCCATTCCCTTCTAGTGCCCATTCAGGCTGGCGTGATCACAGGAGCCATCATCGGGGTGGTGCTTGGCCTGCTGGTGCTCATCGTGGTAATCTACTACCTGATGAGGTTCCTGGTGGCACGCCGAGTCTTCAGTCTCAGTGTCAGGTCAGTGCCTGGCCTTTGGCTGGGGGCCCTCTGTCAGTCCGGTCTGTGCCAGGGACTGGAGCAGAAGCCCGAGCCCATCCCTGGCACCGACACATGTGTGGCCAAGCTGGCATAGTTGCCATGCCGCAGTTTGATTTAGTTAGGTATTAGATATTTGGACTTTGATTGTTCATTTGGAAAGAGACATTTAATTTGTATGGACAGAATCTTAAACACAGCATGGGTCCAGAGCAAGAAGATTAAAGGAGATGGAGCGACTGACTTTTTTCATTTGACTTCAGTTCAATTTCACTGTGAGACTGAGATTTAGACATTAACCAGTGCTATCAACAGAGGGAGGCAGAAAGTCATGGTGTTGTTGTCCACTGCCAAACCATGTGCATATCAGGTCAAGTGTGTCTAAGATTGAACTGTTCAGAATGTTTTCTCAATATGACATCATCAGACAGTCCTTTCTGATGGGAACTGAAACTCTGGCGCGCTCTTCAAAGTCACCACACTCCTCTGGCTAAGGTCATTTTCACACCTGGTAGTCCGGTAGACTCGCTACGACTGGCGTTTGTACCATTCAACTGGTCTGAGATTTTGTTCACAATGCCCTGAGTGTTGGTCGTGTGCTAAAAATGGCGCCTAGTTCTTCAAACCATGGAAACTTGTCCCCTTCTTCTCCTAAACTGACACTTCTTCTAAACATGTCACATATTTTCTTCACCTTTGTGCACCACTGCTCTACTGTACATGTGAATCCCAGAGCCTCCATTTTACACTAAATAGGTTGCAGACTTCACTGTTCTTGTGAACGCTCACCAGCAGTTGTCATATATTTCTGTCTGACCATTTAGCTTGTCCTCACTCCATGTCCACGCAAGCCATTTCTCCTAGCTGTTGTGCTACACAAGTGTTTGTTTTGTTGCTTACCCACAATGCCCTGTGTTGTAGTCCGCTTCATGCACCTGGTTCAGTTGGAGCGGACCGAGACCTACGTTTTTCGATGGACCAGAGTTTACTTCTTTGATCAGACCAAAAACCAGAGATGGATTGAGTATCTATACGTCCCCAAGCGAAGCAAACTGTCTGGTGTGAAAACAGTCATTTTCCCACCAGACCACAGGAGTTCTCTCCTCTGTGCGTCTGGGTCTCTTAACGTGTGACTTTGGTATTTTAATATGTGAGTTTGGATCCAAACTAACAAACTAATGAGTTGACAGAGGTATAGAGCAGATACTCCAGTGTTACTTAAAGTAACATGACTCCTTTTGTCAGGGGAGTCTGGTGGCTTTGAAAACAGTCGTTTATTTTGCTTAGTAAGACTATAGCTGCATGCAAACATCCACAACAAAACACATCTCAACACCATTTTTAATGTTATCGTGAAAGTGCTGCAATCTGAAGAAGCCTATGTATATGACTGGTGTATATTCATACTGGATTTGGATTCATACCCCTCAATATTCATGAAATGTGCATGTGCCTGTGCTCCTAGAAAGACTAGGGTACTTTTTTCTCAATGTTTCTTTTTATATTTTGTTCATTTTGGCCCTAATTTTGTTTTGTTTTTTTTTTTCTTTCTTATTTTCACCACTTTTGCACATTTTTCTGGATTATTTTGTATATTTTTGCCAGTTTTGTTTATTCCATCATTTTTATGATTTTGCTGGGTTTTCATTTTCCTTGTTATTTTGTTCATTTTTTGTTATTTATGATGATTTTATTCATTTTTACAAATATTCTTCATTGTTTACTTCATGTTTATTCACTTTCTTGATTATTGTGTTTATTTTTATTCATTTTCTGGATTATTTTGTATATTTTTGCTCATTTTGTTATCCCATCATTTTTTTAAATTTTCCCTCATTATTTTTTTCAGTTTTTGTTCTTTTTGATTATTTTAGCAACATATCATTTTTATTTTAACACATTTTCTTGATTATTTTATTCATTATTTTGTTAATTTCTATGCATTTTCTTGATTATTTTGTTCATTTTGTTGACTTTTTTGATTGGTCTGTTAATTTTTTACTAACTTTCTTGATGTTTAGACAAAACCTATGCCCTTGACTGGACTTGACAGAGATTCACTCTGCCTCTCAAGATACAAAGCGGTAAAATATTAGGTCTAATGAACTTGAGTTTGCTGATGATCATGTCGATATACACTGACATCTGCAACACAGTGCATTCGTATCTTTGGCATAAAGCTGAAAGTGTTAATTCTTTTGTTTTGATGATAATTTCAGTCCATTTTTGAGCTGAGATTATAAAAAGGGCAGGAGACGCTGATTTGCACGCTGACTGCTACATATCTTTGCAGTGCATTGACATCTGTGATATAATGTCAAAACTGCTATTTCTTCACACTCTGACGATAATCATAGTCATTTTTGAATGGCACAAGGTAGAACCTTATCAGAAATGGCTCCTTTAAGGGTGGATTATCCACTGGCGGAGGACATCATCTTTCTTATACCGACCCAATCACCTGAGATCTAAATGCATCTAGCGTTGACCTGAGGGCTGTTTTCGAGATGGGGCCAGTACATTAAGCTGATGTTCTCTTTTATGATGGCTGCCAGGCAGTGCTGCCCTGTGACCACTGGAGGGAGAGATAGATTCGACATCCTGACATTGTCTTTCTTTTGTCTCCTCCAGCAAACATGGCAAGAAAAAGAAAGAGGGATCACAGCAGAGACAGGCAAGTTTTTGCTCTCTCCTCTCCTACCTTTCGCATCCCTTCTCCTTTCGCTTTCTGTTCTTCCTCTTCATCTGCCTCCTCTCTTTGAACACCCCGCCCTATGTACGCAACCACTTGACACCAAACACCGCAAGCAACAGCTTCCTTTGCTGTCATGAAACAGGCGCCAAACAGTAAAATCACATCCTTTCGGAGAGATTATAATAGCATTCAGTGTTTGAGTGTCGGTTAGGCTCAGTAAACGTGTTGTCAGAAGGAATATCCATCCATTCAGTGGCGGCGCAGACACACAATAGCACACATCCAACATGACAGCGCATAACGACGCAGTTTCATAATCGCATTCCCCCAATGCCAGTCCAAGCAGCTCCAATATGTCCACACACTTAGGCGGCTCCTCCTCAAAGCAACATATCAACAACAAAATAACACATCATTCAAACTCAGCCCGGCAAACACTAATAACAGTGTTTAAGCTGTTAAAATTCTAGTGCCGTCTCAGCGTTTGAGAAGCTTTAAAGCCTGTACTGTCCCTCCTCTCGCTTTCTCACGGCCCTCACACCTCCTTCAGGGGGGCCAAACAGCATGGTGCAAGTAAACAGCCATGGGGCAAAAAAATCAAACCAGTGACTGTGAAATGGCCGAGGCCAGGTCACGGCATTAATGCTGTTGCTGTGTTGAATGGGGCTGTGATTTGCTTGCAGTGGAGAAATGGACAGGAGCTGCTGATTTCGCTCACTGGGAGTCAAATGAAAATCACTGGGTCTATTATGGTGTGAGCCGTTATCAGGGCTTTTACGCTGCTGCACGCCGAGGATTTGGGGTATTTTTTTTCTACCTTTTCCTCACGGGAGTGTGATAGCCTCAAGTAGTGGATTAATCAGACATTTTGGTGGCTTGTATTCTTTTGTGAACACGAGGCAGCTGGGCAAGTTCTGTTTGATTATTCTGCGGTGATGCGGGGGCTGCATGGTTGCAGGGGTGTATTGTGATTGAGTGTGCGCCTCGCATGTTGATAGTGGAAAAATTAAACCGAGGGATTTGAGTTCAAGGCACTTTCCAAAATCAAAAATTACTTTGAAACACAAGGGATGCAAAGATATATGGCACGTATGAGGCAGCAGATCAAAAGTCTCATTTCACTGTTATTCTGAATGTGATGGTTTTCTGAATTTAATATGGGTCATGTATACAGTACATGGCAGAAGTGGTGAGCAGAATAAACAGGAGCAGTACTCAAGGAAAAGCACTGTTACTTCGTAATTATAGTGTCTCAAGTAGTGCTCATAAACAAAAGTAAGAGTATGTCATAAAAACATACTTAAGCAGCAACAAAGAATTTATTACAGCTTAATAGTCATACAGGTCATTAGAAGGTGGTAATTTCTTATTTGGTGGATTTGTTTTGTTCCAGTTCTTTATTTATTGTCTATTCATTTCTTCATTCATGTGTACTTTGGTACATTTTTGTTCATTTTTAACTTATTTGATGAATTTGTTTGTTGTTTCTTTGTTCACTTTTACTCTTTGTGTTACATATTTTGTTTTTTGTTCACTTTTTGTTTTCTTGTACATTTTGTTCATTTTTTCATACTTTGTGGACTTTTTCTTTATTATGTTGCTCATTTTCCTTACTTTACATGAGTATTGTCTTCTTTTCTGCTTATTTTCTTAGATTTCTATAAATTTGGTGCTTATTTTTGTTCATTATTATGATTTTTTAATCATATTGCTCAGTTTATTTGTTTTGATTATTTACTGGATTATTTAATTAAATTTGGTTCATTTAATTGACTCTTGTAAAATATGAACTGTTTTTCTCTTAGTCATGCAGTTGGAGCTAAATTCACTGAGTAAAATATTTTTCAACACAAATGTTAGTAAAAATCAAAACAGTGACTCTCAGAAGTAAATTTATTAGAAAAAAAAACTATTCAAGGACATGTATAGGAGTAGATGTACCGTACCTGAGTACTACCCACCTCTGCATGGCAGCATTCTCAGAATATGCAGACTGAGCCTTTTTTCTGATGAAGATATAAACATATTTGTGTTTTATGAACATTTATGAGCTTTGTGCAGCACAGTTTGCAACATATTTACTGTCAAGTTTGAGTTACATGCAGCTACCTAAAGGTCTGCAGGACTGCCCCCTCCCAAACAAATCTACATGAGAGAATTTAAGCGGCGACAGTTTTCACATTGACTGCAAACAGATCCCTGCTCATATACACGTCCATTGCGTTGATAGCATGCCGCAGCTTCCAGCTCGAATATCCGGTTTTTGTGTAGTTCCTGCAATGAAAGGCTGAGAGGAGTTTGCATTTTAATCAGTTGTACAAAGAACAAGGATGTACTGTATATATTTTCAATAATTTTACTGCTTTTAGCAAAATCAGTAGCTATGGCATGTAATCCAGACCCAGTTTGTTTTACTATTAAGCAAACACAGTCAGTCCATTTGCAGTTTTCATAGATGTCTGCTCATTTGCATTAAGTTGACCATCTGCTGTAGCTTCAGGCTTTACGCTGGTCAAAGTCCAGTTTTTCTGTTGTCCTTGCTGCACGAGGGCAAGCTGCGAGGATTTTGCATTTCTACAAACCATTTATTACAGTCAATAAAATAACAGAGACATGTGTGTTTTCCATAATTTGACTATTTTTATTCATGTTTTTGGAGTTAAACCCGTTGGAGTGTCAGCTAATCCACAGTCTTGATAGCAAGAAATCAGAGCAAAGCAGTTTTGAGATTTTCACAAATAACATTTCTGTGACTCCATCACACACTTTCAGTCTACTTAGGGTACATTCACACCGCAGAAAAAAAAAAATCGGATTTTTTCATGGTATGTGACCCATACCTGATTTTTTTCATGACAGTCTGAAAAGCACAAATCTGATTTTTTTCAAATCAGCTCCAGGTCGCTTTCATATGTGTTCCTAAATTGGATACATATCCCATGTTTTTCAAAGCGACCTCAGCCTGAACAGTCATATTGCATTTCATCTGACTTTGACCTCATTGAAGTGAGACAGACGTCACAATTCTGCACTGGAGGAGGCGGGTCGCGACAAAATCAGATGCAAACAATGGACTCAGAGTCACTCAGTCATAATTTTGTCAACTCCAACTACACAATAACTTCAAAATTGATGCACACACGGTGGTTTGTGTAGCATCATATTTGCTTTGGTAAGTACAGTTCGCTTCTTCATCTTTAGTATTTTATGGCGGTTGGCAAACAACTTATTGATGCATTACCACCACCAACTGGTCAGGAGTAAACTGCATGACTTCTTCTGTGCATGCGGTTCACATCAGAGCCATAGACTGTTCACACTGGAGTCTCATGGATGTCGCATTTAAAATATAATGTGAACAATCACACAAAAAAAATCGGATTTCAGCAAAAAATCGGAATTGAGCATCAATACCTGTGGTGTGAACGTTCATTCCCACACCAATGGACATCCTCTTTTCATCACTGTAGCAATTCAGTTAAAACTATTGCTACTTAAACTTTTTCTAGTCTGAAGCCACCCCCCCCACCCCCCGCCCACACACACACACACACACACACACACACACATACTTTTAAATATTATCAAAGACATAGGTAATTTGAGCAAGGGGAGGATGGAGCATAACATTGACAGACAGATCGGTGTGGTGTCTGGACGCTAGATTGGTCAGTTCAGGGTCGTTCCTACACTCACAAGCTTTGGGTAAGAGTAAGATCCTGGATACGAGTGGTTGAAATTAGTTTCTTCTGCAGGGTGTTTAGGCTCTCCCTTAGAGATAGGGTGAGAAGCTCTGACATCCAGGAGGAGCTCAGAGAAGATTTGCTGCTCCTCCACATCCAGAAGAGCCACTTAAGGTGGCTTGGGCATCTGATCCGGATGCCTCCTGGACGCCTCCCTGGTGAGGTGTAACGGGCATGTCCCACTGGAGGAGGCCTCGGGGCAGACTCAGGGCATGCTGGAGGGGCTATGTCTGCTGGCTGGCCTGGGACCACCTTGGGGTCCGCCAGAGGGGATGGGGTGGAGGCAAGAGGGAAGCCTGGGCCTGGGACCCGGATAAGTGGCAGCTGATGAATGTTACTTAGATTTCATTAGGTTTGTGGGTGCGCTAATAATGTAGTACCAACCTTTTGAAAAAGTTTGTTGAAGGAATTAAAGGGGAAAGTGCAACAAGTCCTGCATGAATTTAAAATGCTGAAAAAACTAATCCGACACAAAGAAGCAAAAGGCCCAGATGATTCAACACAAAGACTGTATGGTCCTAGACATGCTGAAGTTGGTGTATACACGCATTAGTCTGATTTTCAACAAAAGTTGAAATATAGTTAAACGCATGACTGCGTGAGACGCTGTCTGTCACAGTATATTTTTAATATTATTATTGAATAAAATTTTTAGCCTCCACATAGAATCTCTGAGTGGAAATAAATGAAATTAAAAAATGAAATGCCACAATATTTTGCTGGAGAGAAGTTGAAATGCTGTAACTATGAAACACAAATACAACAAAGTTCTATGGAAACAGATTAAGCTATTCATTTTGTATGAATCAATAAGGACACCCCCACATTCACTGAATGAACACAGGAGACAAGTGATCTGTTCTATGGAAACGGCACCCGACGTATACACACGAAGAAAAAAAGAAATGTTTGAAATGGCTTTGAAAAACTGACACTATACGAAAGAAGATTATACAATACAGACCAGACGTTCAGTTTGTGATTAAAATCTAAAAGTAGCTCTTTTGATAATTACCCCATAAAGCATCACCACAGGTACTAATTTTACTGTATGACACACCGTCTGACAGGTAAAGATGATGATGATCCGACTCTCCATATTCATATTACAAAGGGTGGAAGTACAGTCAGTGAATTTCTGAAAATGTGAAACACATTTGATTGGAAACCTGCCTTGTTAGCTATGAAGCACAGGTCGTAGTTACTGCCCGTTTGGACCCTGTGGCTCAAACCCAGTGAGGAGGGGGTGGAGATGCGATGCTGAGGTAACCCTTCCCGCTGCCTCAAACGAGCACACGCCTTCCCATCTCCCCAGAGCCCTCCTTCCTGCCTCTGTCTTCTTCTTGCCTCTATACTGTCGTATGATTGTCAGGTTACTCTTGAGCTGCAGTCAGTTGCTCTCAAGTGCCTGCGGCTGGTGACAGCGCATATATGAATAAATAACTTGCCGCCAAAAGGACACTGAAATATTTGACAACGTTGTCATTTACAGTTACTCTCCTGCAAAGTCTCAGGCTTGGAAGAAAAATATACCACGAAAGCACTTCTAGCTCACTCTATTTTTTTATTTGGCTATTGTTTTCCCCTCTTCTTCTCTTGTATCTCGCCACACACAGAGGACCCATGGGATTTAGTGTGCTCATAAGTGGTTGTTTGATCAAATAGCCCTGATTAGGAGGCTCTGCTGACACAACACAATTTTGTATCAGCCGCACCATCTTCGTTACTTTGTGTTTGCTGGGCTTGCACTACAAATCTCAAGAAGACGAGTGGCTGAGGGAGCGACTGAGGGAGTGATGCAGACAGAGAGACAAAGGAGCCCTACGGTTTGTGCTACTCCCCATTAGGTGGAGTTGTAGGAGAGCAGTTTACCCAGCAGCCGCACACAGAAGACAGCCAACACACTCACACACACACTCACACACTGTACTGGAATGATAATTGAGTGCGCCTGTATCGATCTGAGCTCACACATGCACACACACCACCCATTCTTCTTTCCATCCCCCACTTACCTCCCTCCCTCACCCTCTCCCTCACTTCACTCTCTCTCTCTCATTCACATTCCTTTTATCCGGTCCCCTGTCTCCCCCCCTCTCTTCAGTCGCATCCTCCTCCTCCTCCTCTTCCCTCTCCATGCCTTTGACTTCCTCGCTGACCATGAGAAGCATCTATCCGTCTGTAATTCCCCCCACCAATCTCCTTCCTCCTCCTCCTCTCCTTCACTCCCTGTTCCCAGTTTCTCTTTTCCTCAGGTCTTCTGAGTCCTGATCAGCTTCGGTTCTGGACAGAAAATCACTACCTCTCACTCTTCATCTACCTCTCAATCTCCCCCCGTTTCACCTGTCACTGTCTCTTTTTAGTATGCAGTAGGGGATGCAGACACTTACCTCCTCCTCCTCACTAGTACCTCCTTTTTGTTTGCCACTGTACCCACATTTTCTCTGTAACAAGGGAGGCTGTGCATTGTGCCTGAGCAGGGCTGGAGTGTGTTTATGAGGCAGCCCCATCATTAGCGTGGGAACACAGCACAAAACTGAGCCTACCGTGGGATGCATAATGGTAAACAATACAATGATGTATGAGCGAATGTAAGTATGATCGAAGGTAATGACACCGGATGGGCTGTGCAAGCCGCCCCTTCGAGTCGGATGTTTGCTGCAGCCTTTTCCTCAATAGATGTCTTGTCGAGAGTGCGTGCTGCTTTTGCAGAGTACATAATTAAAGATGATAAATTTTCTAATGCAATCAGCAGGGTATTATTAGACGCAGCTTCAGTAGAAGCAGCCTCTAGTGTGTGTTTCACCGTCAACTAACCCAATGTTTTGCCAGACAGATTTCCCTCCAAACTTCATCTGAGCTGTGGTACGGAGATCAGCGACACATGGCAAAAATATTCTCACAGTAGCAATGCTCATATTGACAATTATCACAACATACAAATTTAATGGTTGTGTTTTGTAAAAGATGCAGTAAGACCAAAACAGATGCAAAATGAAGGAAAATAACATGAAAGATACAAAAAGCCAAAGACAACGTGCAAGACACAAAACCACAAAATGACACAAAGGACTCGAAAATCAGGCAAGAAGACAAAGATGACGTAAAATATGAAAACAACGCAAAATGCCAAAAAGTTGAAAATGGTGTAGAAGATGCAAGAAAAGAAGTGATGCATCTTTTTGCATCTTTTTGGCCTTTTGTATTGTTTTCATATTTTATGTCATGTTTGTCTTCTGGCCTTGTTTTTACATCCTTTATGTCATTTTGTGGTTTTGTGTCTTGTACGTTTCCTTCGGCTTTTTGTATCGTTCACATTGTTTTCCATCATTTGGCATCTGTTTTTGTCTGGCTGCATCTTTTACAACTATTTTAACTCTCATCAGCAAAACTCAGCCATTAAATATCAATCAAATATAATAATGATTTGACATATGTTTTGATCATTATCAATATTAACACTTTCTATTGTGGCAATACTTTTGGGATGCATAAAAAACAAACAAAAAATAAATAGTGGAAAAAGGCAGAAGATGTATGTAAAAGTTGGGGTTGGCAGCCCAGAAAATAAAATAAGTGTGTGGAACCTCAAAAAAAATATTCAGACCCTTTATGCGTCACATGACATGTTTTAGCAACATGTTAAATGAATAAAGTAATTATTGAATTTTTTTTGTTAATTATCTTGGTTATTTTATTCATTTTTGCTTATTTTGGTTCATTTTGTAGATTATTTGTGTAATTTTCTTTTTTATTTTTTAGTTATTTTGTTTATTTTTATGGATTTTGGTGGACTTCCCAGATTTTTAAGATTTTTTTTTTCTTGTGGATTATTTTGTTCATTATTATTGTTAATTTTCTTGTTTATAGTCATTTGCTCCTTTTTTGGACAATTTATTTATACATTTTGTTAATTTTTTGTCCATTTTCATTCAAAAGATTTTTATTTTAGTCATTTTTATGAATTTTTGTTCATTTATGCTTATTTTCTTTATGATAATGTTTAATCTTGTGCATTTTCTTGATGGTTATGTTAATTTTGTAATTATCGGCATGAGTTTTGTCTTAGTTTTTGTTCACTGTCTAGTTTATTTTTACTTCTTTTTGTTGACTGACAGGAGCCACTGGAGATGCACTAAACAGCCACATGTGGCCAGAGGTTGCACACCCCTGGTCTAAAATAATACAAAGGTAAAAATGCAAATGATGTAAAACAATTAAAATGACAAACATGTTGTCTCTGACTTTTTAAAAACAATATTTATTAATTTATTTCCTATTTGGTAGCGATAGGATGAGAGCTCAGCATGAATCCACTAAGATATGTGTTGGCTGAGATGATCGGACCAAACCGAATCCATTTGTAGCTCTGCTCTCCTCTGTTGTACTGTACAATTGTAATTTGGAGACAGGTGGTTTAACCCGTGGAAATGTGTTTGAACTACTCAGTGTTGCAAACCCATTCTGTACCAGAGAACTTCTCATTAAACACTTGCTGTACTTTCCAATAGGTTAACACACAGGTTAATGTGCTGGAATACAGCTATTGTAGAGTTAAGTGTTACCTTGACCTTATGTGCACTGTGTCCAGTCCGTCCTGATGGATTCGTTGTACTCCTTTTTCCTGCTCGTTCGTTTATAGATTTCTGCAGAGAAATGTTTACAGGCCATTCACAGACAATACACAGGATGAGTAGGAGTGATTGGATAAAATATGCAAAAAAGCAGTTGCTTCTAAATCTGAGACAGATGGGTTTGTCCCTGAATGCACCTCCAGCTAACAGTGAAACAGTAGAGAACGTCTCTGGTCTGTTCCCTTTAGGGCTGTGCTTCCATCTGACCCTGTCCTCTGCATCGACTTCTTTCACCACATCCATAAGTCTCCTCTTCGGTCCTCAGTTCCATCTCTATCATTCTTCTAGCACTATCCCTCCTGAGCACATGTGCAAACCATCTGTCCTCTTTGTCTCCAAAACATCCAACCTGAGCCATCCCTCCGCCGCCTGTCCATCCTCTTCGTTCCCAAACAGAATCTCAAATGTGCAAATCTTCGTGGCAAAATGTGGCCAAAATTGTTTTTGCTTAAAATTGGCAGAGATCTGGTGCAAACTCAGTCTGAACAGTCTGAACAGAAGTCATGTGACTTTGACATTAACCTAGATAAGGGGTCTGCAACCTGTGGCTCGAGGGCCACATGTGGCCCTCTCCAGTGGCCCCTGTGGCTTTGTCCAGTGATGGAAATGACATAATAAGTAAATATGGGCCAAATAATGACAAAATCAATAACAAACAAAAACTAAGACACCACTGATGGAAATAATGTATAAAAAGAACAAAATTTTCAAGAGAATGAACAAGATTAAAAAGCAAAATAATTGAAATTATTAAAAATTTAAAAAAAAACTAAGAAAATGTAAAACTTTATTCTTGATTAAAACAAACCTGTGGGGGAAAAAATAAGGAAAATAATAAATAATCAATAAACATCAATAAAATACGTCAACTGAATGAAAAAGTATAAAAAATAAAAAATACTCCAAAAAATTAACAAAATAATCTACAAAGTACTCAAATGGAAAAAAAACTGTGACTTCTGAAGTAAGAGGAGCAGAAAGAAATAGAAATAATGAGCAAAATAATCCACAAAAATCAACAAAAATCACAAAGATAATGTGAGCAATGAGCCAAAATTCACAAAAATGAATGAAATAAGTAAATAAATGAACAAAAACGCAACTGTATGGTCTGAAAAATGAACATAAATGAGCAAAAATGCATTAAAAATGAGCAAAATAACCAAGGAAATGAACAGAAACGAATGAACAGTCAAGTTAGTGTTGCGAGCTAAAACACGTGTCACATGTCTGGTGGTAAGTCACAGGTTGGAATAATGTCTGGAACAAAACTGGCTCTTTATATACGTACAGGCCGCCGACTCCTGTCCTAGACTGGTATTTGTCCCAGTTCTAGATGAAGTTTTTTGTGGTTTTGTTCAGACACAGAGTGTAGTTCTCATCTTTTTTGACATGATCTGACTGTTCCCTGCATGGCCACGCCTACGAAGAGGATAAACCAGCTAATGTGCACGTCACAGAAAGTCAGGCGACGTTTCCTGAGGAAGACTGCAGGGAACAGTCGAAGCATGTCGAAAACGGTATGAGAACGATGCTCTTTGTCTGAACAAAAGAACAATAAACATCATCTATGTTTAAGAAGACAAAATGAACCTTAACCCATTTCTGTGCGAGAGGAGGATTCACCCAGTGAACGTGTGGATACCGTGGACCTCAGCTAGGATGGAGGTGACAAAGTCGGGGCTGCACAATTGACCACATCACAGTCGTAGTAATGGTGTCAGCAGCCCATGGAATGATATAATCATAAAAGGCTGCAATTTAAAGGTCCAGGTCCCAAAAAACACGCTTCCTCCGTTCTTCTGAATGGCTTTAGATGTAATGAGTAAAACCAGCTAAATGAACCATCACATGTGTTTTCATGCTAGTTTTAGTTTAAATGGCTTGACTTGATACATGCATTTAACAAATAGGCTCAAATTCCAATATTGCCTTCAATAATGGCAATAAATTATTTATGTGACAGAACTACTCAAGTACATGCAAAGGAGTAAATGTGCTTGAGGGCTACCACCTTAGCATGTGAAATATCAGCCTGGATTTGGTGTGAAAGTCGAGGTTCGCAGTAAATGTGGCATTGTCGACGTCGACAGATGAAAAATTTTGTCTCTTAAAGAGTTTGGAGAAAGCTGCCCATTCCACAAACTCACTGACGGTTGATGCCAGAAGGGAAAAAAAACAAGAATAAACACAAAAACAACAACCGAGTCATTCAAATCAAAGGTTAAAATAAAGTTCAGCGCATGCAAATGTGAATCATTTCCATCAGTTTATGTGACGCCTTTTAAACAAGCTTTGTGGCAGTGAAGCAATGTTTCCATGACTTAGCGTTCGAGGCAGAGGAAATACAAACAGTACTCGAGTAAAAGTACTGGTACTTCCTTATTTCAATGACTCAAGCAGAAGGAGAAGTACTCATAAATATAAACTACCTGAGTGATGTGGAATCGTTTCCATTGATTTTTTAAAATCCAGTTTTATTGTCATCATTTCATTGATTCTACTGTACAGTTTTATTCATTTATGTGATTATTTTGACCACTTTTTGCTCATTTTATTGCAAATTGTGTTGGCTTTTGTTCATTTTCATTGATTATTTTGATAATTTTTCTTCATTTACTTGATAATTTTCAATTTTGCCTGTATTTTTGTGCATTTGTTGACTATTATTCATCTTTGTTGGTTATATTGCACATTCGTAATATACTTAATTCTTTTTTCTTCACTTTTCTACTTTTTGTTGGTTTTTGTTCAGTTTTATTGGTTATTTTAATCATATCAGTTTATTTAATTGTTTTGTTTTGATTTTGTTGCATATTTTTGTGATAGTGCACATTTTTATTAAATTACTTCCTTTTTCATCATTCTTGTACATTTTATTGATTTTTTGAGCATTTTTATTGGTTATTTTGATCATTTTTGTTAATTAATGTGAATGTTTGTTCATTTTGTGCTATTTTTGTGCATCCAATTTTTTTTTTATTTACTCAGTGAGCTGTAGCCTCATGTAACTGAGTAGAAGCACATCTTATCCACCATAACTGTAGCTGAGTAAGAATAAAAAAGTATTCTGCAAAACAACTACTCCCAGAAGTACATCTTTGGGAAAATATTACTAAAGTACCTGTAACTGAGTAAATGTACCCAAGTACTGTGTTAGTACTGAGTAAATGTGTTCTTTTTTTTACTCATTTTGCTGTTTCTTTTGTTCATTCATCTTCTATTTTTTGTTCATTTTTTGCTTAAAATAATTTTTTCATTTGTTGACAATATCTCTAGTTCCTTGATTATATTCTTCATTTTTGTTCATTTACTTGAATAATTCCTTCCCTTTTGCTCATTTCATTGGTTACATTTTTTTCATTTCTTAATTTTTACAATTTACTTCACTGCTCTGCTTAGTTTTATAAATTTTCTGAATTATTTTGTTCATTGTGATTATTTTTGTACATTGGTGCTCATCTTGTTGGTTTATTCATTGGTTGGTTTATTCAAACACGTTTAAATCAGATGTGAGCGACCTGCCTGAACTGCAGATATTTCAAGGTGCAACAGAGCGTGCGTCTTGTTTGTTGATGACCTGCTTTTTGATGTGTTACTTTTGCATTTACAAAAACGTCTAATATAGAGGGGAACGGCGGAATCATGACATTACCTGCACATGTTAATAAGTCTGAAAAAGTCTTCAAGGGGTTGCGTGAAGGATGTTCAGAGATACGGATGCTTGAGTGGAAGGTTCAATTCAATTCAGATACACTTGTGTTGTGCCAATCATAATCCAGGATTAAGTCCAGGCCAAGGCTCGGCAACATTTACAACCTAAAGAGCCATATTTTCCACACAAAGAAAAACTATGTGGGTCATATGTAGGGATGGGAATTGAGAAGTGGATCAATTCGTTAGGATTGTTATAGTGCTTGCCTTAACGATTCCATTATAGACCCTGTCATGTGCATGATGACGTCACACGCACATTTTTATGATGTATCTAAAGGCCCATTTATGCTCTATGCTAAGTTTGTATACACATACAGAGGGGGCGTTCCGCCCAGTCTCTGCTTAACTTACATACCAAGTTTGGTATGTTTTCAAGGAGCTAATGGATGCGTACTTCAATGCAGAAAGTGGAGCACTACCACCGGAAGTCTTGGGGGCAGTGTTGTGCAGTATAGTCTGTTTGGCAGAAGAAGAAAAAGAACAGAATGCACCATAAACACTGAAAGATTAACAGAAATGGCTCAACTTTTTGAGGACAGTCTGTGCATAGACTGCATATATTAGTGTCATCCTGGATGACATCTTGGAGCCAAAAAACAGGATGCAACCATATTTGGATGAACGGCAGCGGTACAACCAGAGCATAGGGAAAGCTAACTAACTGCTAGCCTACAGACATGCTAAAACTTCACCAAGCAGTGTGAAGCAAAGTCATATTACAGTGTTGTTAGTGTAAACACTGACCCACAACTGCAGTCGAGTGTATCTCAGGTAAAACTATGAACATATTGAATAAAAAGATACAAAGGTCTGACTTGGTCCGACCCTATCGGTGAGACTAGTTACCATAGCAACATGGCAATCAAACCCCAGCACAGCACTGATTTGTTGGATTATTTGCCATAATATCTTAATAATGGAGCAAAAAGTTAAAGATGGACCAGATCACTTATTAGAGGGTCCAGATAAAATGTTTGAGAACATAATGACTCATGACAAAAAAATTTTCACTTAGTATTTTCAGAGAGAATCCAATGTAACTCAGTGTGGAGTTACATTGGAGTTACAATGTGGAGTTCGGAGCAGTCTGAACTCCGCACTGTCCTCTAGTGGATGTATTGTGTATTGTGTAAAGAACGCATTGGAGTATGAAGGCCAGTCATGTTTGACAGCATTTACTGTTTAAGCAATGCATGTAAAAGGAGCATAAATGGGCCTTCACATGTCACCAGGCACTAAAAAGAGTGGTTATATTTTACATGTAAAGATAATAGCAGGGCCTCCTGCAGCACTTACAGAGCTGTCATTACATGCCAGGGAGGAAATACCTTTATACACCTATCATACAATTCCATACAGCACACAGTGTCACATATATGACAACCTGCTAGCTAGGCAGGCAGCAGCAGCATGGCTAGCTTTAGCGCTGCATCTGTCGCAAAAGGTAATGTCACTACCCGCTCCAGATTCAGTCTACTGTGTTTGATTGGTTGTAAATTTGCCTTCACTACACATATAATTACCGTTTCCATTCATTAGATGTAGATGATGAATGTCAGAATCAGACCGGATCAGAGGAAATCACCTGTGCACTAACTACTCCTTTAACTGACGCAGGAAGAAGAGAATGACTGAAGAGAGAATAAATGAAAGTCACCAAATAGTGACTCGGTTTGTGGTAAAACATTTGCACCATTTTTTCCATGGTGATTTTGTTGTTTCTCTGTATGTTTGTTTCTTTGTTCATTCTGTTTATTATTTTAATCATTTTTGTGAATTTTTGTAGACTTTCCTGATTATTTTTGTTAAGTTTTGTTCATTTCATGTACTTTTTTAGTCATTATTTTGATTATTTGTGGTAATTTTCTTGGTTTTGTTCATTCTATGGATTACTTTGAATTTTTTTATTCATTATTATTCAGTTGATTTATTATTTTGGTCCTTCACGTGAATGTTTATTTATTTTCATGATTATTTTTGGCAAGTTTTGTGTTTGTCTTCATTATTATGCTTATTTTTGTTTATTTTTGTGTTTTACTTGGTTGTTTCATTTTATTTATTTCATTTCATTTATGGTTTTGTATTTATTAGGTTTTTGGTTTTCTGATTATCTTGTCCATTCTGTGGATCTTTTCATCAATTTGGTTCATTAATTAGTTTTTTCTTTTATTTGTTGACTGAGTGCTTGTTTTATTAATTTGCTTTCATTATTTCATGTTTCTTTCTTCACTGGACACAGGATAGGTGCTAAAGAGCCATAAATTGCCGTGGTGCCGCAGGTTGCAGACCCCTGGTCTTAGCAGAGACCAAACCCAACAGAACCTCCAAGAGCAAGCCTAGCACCTTTCTCAACATGTAAAATGGTCTTTTAAATTGGCAAATAACATGTAAATTGATGCCATAATTCAAAAAATACATCTGGTGGACTGAAAGACATTTTTCTCTGAAGTTAGGTCCCAAAACCTGCAGCAAAGTGGGTGAGATTGAAGCCCTACACAAGCTGCCATTTCATATGTATATCGCAGTTTCCAGTATTTATGGATTGTGTTATATTGAGGTTTTTTTCCCCCACATTCCATTATTTTATTTTTTAAACGCCTCATCACTGCAGTAATTAACCAATGGAAGACTGAAATATTTTGAGTTAAATTCAGGTGGTGACTTTTTGTTGGATGGTTATTTTGTATAGTGAATGATTCCCTGCAACAAACATTAACAAACAGAAAATAAGATTGTTATCAGCGTAGTGGTCATTTTACATAAAGGTGTCAGGTCAAAATTTTACTTTACTAATGGAAACTCAGTATTTTTCTGTTCCCAGTCAGAATCTGTCATTGGGTATGTATTGTGTGTGTGATATTGATCAGTTGTTACCCAGTTATCACAGGTGTTTGGAGCCTGCCGCCACTGTGTCCCATCTTAACGCATGGTTACCTGTTTTGTCACCCCCTTACAGCTCTGGACACCACCCCCTCTCACTTGCTACCCCCTCCCCTAAAAGGACTGCCTCTCTACCTCCTCCCCACTCTGTGTTTCTCTGTCTTTCCTCTCTCCTCCTGGTAAATGTGTTTTTCTGTCCTCTTCTCACTGCTCCATCCTATTAACACCCCCCTCCATCCTCTTACTGCTAACGCGCCTGTTCTCACTCCTTACCCCCACGTCCCTCTACCTTTGTCACTCTCTCACTTCTTTCCTCCTGAAGTGACTCTCCTCCCCTGTTTTCCCCCCTGACCCCCTCTCCCTCCTCCCCCCACAGGGCCCCGCGCCTCCCACCGCCGACCCCTCCAAGGTGAAGGCGGCTGCCTCGGAAAAGAAGAAGCAGGAGTCACGCAAGGATAAGAAATAGGATACGGGGACGGGCTGGGGCGGGCTCACCAGCCAGCTGCTCCAGCCCATGCGCCAGGCGGCGGTGGTGGCGGCAGCAAAGGCTTGGCCCAAGTGGAAGCGGCAGCAACAGCAAACCATAGTCAGCAAGACAGGAAGGGTGGGAGGAGGTGGGGTGGAGGAGGGGGGTCAGGGCCGGGTGCTAATGACCATTGAACTGGAGCTGACCCACAAAAATGGGGAGGAGAAGCCTAGCAGTGAGGCAGGACCGGCCAGGCCCAAACCATTCGGCTTGCTCTCTCGCCTCGCCAACCAGCTCACATTTAAATAAGTAGGGAGGGGTGGAGGAGGGTACGGGAGGGGGTGGGGGGGATTAAGCCTACTGTACTGCAACCACATCCCCAACCTGAGTCACTAAACGAGTCCAATCATATCTGCCGTAGTCACAGGCTGATGACTGGAGACGCAGCTATTTGGGCTGAGATCTGAGATGTCGTGATAATCTCCAACAGCAGCCGCAAACCCTGACTCCCTTTGTCAGGTCATAAGATATGCCATTTGAAGCGAGACCCTACAACTGCCTGAGTTTGATAACAAAATCTAAAAAACTGCTCCCCCTGGTTTGCCTTTCTGGTTCCTTTCAGTGTGAGCCTATCCAGCAAAAAAAAAAAAAAAATCTTTCTCCAAGTGCATCCGATACGCATCATGACTCCCCCAGCTGCGGGGACAAGCCAATTTGCTTTCTTTCGGAGGCGACATGTCAAACTGTAACTTTCTCTCACTTTCTTTTTCCCCTGTTCTCCTCAATCCCATTCCTTCTTCCTCCTTCGATGTGAATTTCCTGACTTTTCTTGTTAATTCATATTACAGAAGTGATTTATATGCTAACTGCTCTATCCTGTCTCTTCCTCTTTCACTTCCCTCCCCTTTTTTCTTCTTTTCTGTTCTTTCTCCTGTAGATAAAGGTCTGACTTCTTCATGACTGCCTCCACTCCTCTAGTCTGCTCCCTCCTTTTCTGCCCAGCCTGATGCAGCCCCCATTATTTCCCATTATCTCTTCTTTTTCAAGACAGCATTGGCTGTAAGAATAGTTCTACTATATCAGTGGCAACAATGTCAAACACTTTTTACTTCGCCTCATCAAAGACCCTGCATGCAGTCATTGGACAAACTGTAAAAGTGTTTAAGCCCTAACTACACACATAACTTCCTTAAGAGAAACCCGAAAGCCATC
This sequence comes from Pseudamia nigra, assembly GCA_029823295.1. Taxonomy (NCBI): domain Eukaryota; kingdom Metazoa; phylum Chordata; class Actinopteri; order Kurtiformes; family Apogonidae; genus Pseudamia; species Pseudamia nigra. Next base: position 26,591 of record JAQQAE010000512.1, read on the forward strand.
CCCTTGTGTTTAGAGTCCAGTGAATCTTCTTCCTCCCTTAATGTTTACAACTCAATCGTGCACACTGAGTGGAGCTGTGAGTGCACTCTGGACATCAGACAGAGAAAAAGCGAGGCAGAGAGAGAGAGGAGAATGATAGTGGGAGAGAAATATGATTCCTGCCCTCAGCCAGCTTAGATAGAGGTTCAAGCCCTCAAGCTTGGGGTGATTCAATCCTCTCACATTTGAGCTAATGGAGGTTGTCGCTGTGTCCCTGCTTCAGCTAAAGGTGGCTATTTCTGGCGCTATAAAAGCGTACAGGCTTACTGTAACAGCTGCACATTTTTCAGCCATCAGAGGAGGGCGGGGAGCGCGGGGTGGGCAGGCGCAGCAGTGGGTGGGGCCGCTTGCTGTCTTGCTGTTTGTGCCTGAGCACTGTCCTCTATGTGCTAACTCGATGGCCGGCGAACGACGATTGACAATGACGTCACATGGCCTCCCATCCCGCTGCTCCCTCGTGGGCCACCGGACGCTCTCAGGAGTCTCGCTAAAAGGGGTCTACCAGGAAGAGGTGCAGCTTCTGTGCTCTCTGAGTTATTTTAGGTCCAGTTAATCCACCTGCACGTTTCTCCTTGCCATCCCCGGGGCTAATTATTATAGTGCATGCTGGTAACCAGATATCTCCTTCTTCATCTTTTCCTCTGTCTCCATCTCCTCTGCTGTCTTTGCTCCTTTGATTACTCACGCATCTCCGCTCCCATCTCCTCGTTCAAACCCTTGCTTCTTTTCATTCTCACTGTTTCTTTTCCTTTATCTCTTCCTCTTCTTGTTGTCTAGTGCGTCAGCACTGCATTATTCCCCCACAGAAAAGGCCTCTACACAATCCACTCCACTCCTTAAGCCTCTTCTTATCTGACTGCCAGGCCTACAGCTCAGTGCTCTGCCCATCTCTCCTCTTGTCCTTCCTCTCATCCTCTGTCTTCATTTTCAAAACTGTACGACAAGCTTCCTTCCTCTCCCTCCATTTTTCCCAGTGATAGTTGACCTTCAAATGCCACCTCCCTCAAAGGCATGTCCCCCACTCCAACCACGTTTTACTGCCTGGTTTCCACTGGTTCGAAGGCCAGGATGCTCTCCTCCACTGGGTACTGACAAAGGAAAGAAACATGAGCAGAAATCCAGTCCACGGAAAAACATGTTGACATTTGTACCTGTCTGCACACTACCGATACATGCAACACCAATGTTTGTGAACCAAAGATATGTTTCATATCAATAGATTTTATGTCTGTTTTAAGCAGTCACAGTACTATTCATCCCAGTCTATTGTACATTAACATACTGGGTTTAGAAAAGAGTCCAGAGCTTGGTTCAACATGGAAAACACCCACACATAGTGATAGAAGCCTGTAACCAAGGTACCTTTATTTCAGAATCCTTAAAACTCATGGCATTAGGGAGGCAAAGTCCAGTCTTTGGTGACAAAGTCCTGAACTTTAAATATCTGCTTTTTCCTCTACTTCTACTAAGGTGTGGTTAAACTTATGATGCCTTTAGTAAAATTTAAAGCCAACCTGAATCTTTTCCTAAACATAACCAAAGCACTTTCAGAAAGCTAAAAACTGACAGGAAATGAGATGCAAACTGGTGGTAAAGTCCTGCATACTGTTTATCCTCCTTTGTTGCCTATAACAAGAAAACATTTGACTAAAAAATGAGTCCTGACGTACTGGGTAGCGTTTAACTCAAACCAGGATCTCATGACTTTAATGCTGAAACCTTCAAATTCACAGGAACTGGAAACAAACTCCAGTCTCTAGTCCAGGCTTTTGTTCCTAAAATGTCCTCAAAGAGTTGATACAAACTGACCTCTGATCTATTTAGTCAGATATAAACTAAACCAGAACCTTGTCCTCCCTCTAACTGAAGCAACTGTGGCTATAGGTAAAATAAAAATCCACGGAGATGTGATCATGAATAAATACCAAGATGTTTTCTTGATCCGAACCAAATCTTAAAACTTCTGGGATTAAAAAGTCAAACTCCAGACTCTGGTGGCAAAATCTTTTTTGTGTGTGTATCCGACATCCAGCAACGACCAACTGACCAAGGAAAGCCGATAAATTGTTCAGTGACAAATTATGTCAGCATTACCTTATGGTTTTTAGAGACTAGAGATTTCAGAGTAGCAGGTAAAACAATAAAAATAGGACATAGAACATATTTTTGGTTCTCAAACTGATATATGTATCCATAGTTCACAGAAACATAGAATTTCAACATCCTTTTCCTGGTGACTGGCTTGGAAATTCACCTTTTTGTTGTACTGAAGACGCCAAACAGGATCTTATAATCTAGCTAGCTCTTTTCTGGTTACAAATGGGTTTTTATGTATAAGTGTGTCTTGATTAAGAGTGTTAAAAATGAGAATTGACGCAGAGCAAAAATAAAAAGTGTCCATCACCCTAAGTAAAGCCAATAATGTTTCTAAGTTGTTTTTTTTTACATTTGTACAAGAAACAGCACATGGAGAAACATGTATATCAAAGCAGGGCAGGAACATAATGGAATAGTCTATTGTGTTTCTGACCTTGCGTGTTATGGATGGTGCTGTGTGGCTGCCTCTTTGGTGCACACTTTGTTCTGGAGAAGATGGGGAATTGAGGTTGTCGTATGGTGATAAAACAGAAAGATGAGGGCGGATAAGGGTAACGGTTAACCTCTGATGCAGAGCGAGGTGGCTGGGAAGGAAAAAAAACAAACGGGGGGTGGGATGGTGCTTGCTGTAGGAGAGAGCTTTGCTGGAAGACACTTATCTGGCGTGTGTTAAGCCAAGCCAAAAATCCATATGTATCACTACAGATAGAGTCCTCTCTTCCCCAGAGCTGTCTTTTAAGGGTGCTCCTTCCCCAACCCTGAGCCAAAGACGGATAGCGATCTGCGCGCTTGATATGCAGGGTGGATAGTGTCTTGACTTGAATGTTCCTTTAAAATTCATAACTGGAATGGAGGTGCTAAAATCCACATCGTTATAACTGGTTTCACTAGAAGCTGATTAACTGTCCAGTCACATGGATAAGTTCGAATGTTGTTTTCTTTTTTCAGCAAAGCCATGCAGACACCTGACATATGACAAACCACACTAAACCATGTTTTCTATGTTTGTATTATAAACTGGATTAGTCCTAGTTACACACTAACACCCATTTATTTGGTAATGACTGGAGCTTTTTTCATTTTTTTATTACATTTGTTTTAATGCTTGTAATAATTCCAAAGTGCTAACAACAAATTTCGATGACTCTGTATAATATGTTGTAAGAAGAAATAAAAGTTAAAGCTCCAAGCGCAGCTGTTGTCAACACAACAAAAAGAACCTGAAATGTGTGTGGTCTGCATTCTTTCTACCTTTGTTAACTCATCAAAAGGAAAAAGTCCTTTGAAAGTGAAATATTTTACCAATTGCAATATTTAAATTATCTGATGCCAGTGAATCCCATTATGAAACAGCACATTACTCATTAGCTAATGAACACATTTGCATACACACTGAGGACAGTTTGGAGTTTTATTAAACAGAACAGTGACCACTCTGTGATTTTTCTCCAAATTACAGTTAATTCCAAAAGGCAATTGGCATTAATCTTTGAAATGTCTGCTCTGTGGAAGCCACTGAGAGCAAAGCTGCTTTGACCCTTTGAACCCTCTGTTACACAAATACCTACATATAATAATGATGAAGTGAAAATACATGATCTCTCACCATTTACAACTCTTTGCATTTACAATTTTAATGAAATGAGGGCTCAGTTTCAGAACAGTTCATGCAGGCAACCTTCAGTGAGCATGCATAACCTTTAGCAAAGAGCTCTGCTTCATATTCAAAGTTAGTCACATGGACATAGTGTTTAGCTCATGCTCACTGACCTGCTCCACTGCGGCACTTGAACGCTCCAAAAAGGAGAGCTGTTGGCCAGACGAGTAGGGTTTCCATCCAGAAATATTGCATTTTCAATGTGAATTTTCAGAAATTCGATACAAGAAAATGTGCATCTATGTTTGTTTCGTTCAGCTACCTTGTGTAAATCTTGGGAGGTGCTTAACCACAGCAAACAGATGGGGGCAGTAAATTTTAAGTCCAGTACTGGCAAACATACATAACATCATTTAAAAAAGCATTGGTCTGAAGCAGTGGGCAATGACCCGGGCTGTTCAGTGAGGCCGATGTGGAAGTAAATTTAAGTTGTAATACCGTTGTTTGGCCACTGGGGAACCATTCATGCTGCTCCAAGAACCCTTTTTCCCATAGAGATACACTGGACATCTATGTGAAAATACTAAGCGAATACATTTTTGTCACGAGTCACTATGGTCTCAAACGTTTTACTTGGACCCTCTAATAAGTAATGTGGTGTTCCATCTTTAACTTTTTGCTCCGTTATTAAGATATTACTGCAAATAATTCGACAAATCACTACAGTGCTGGGGTTTGATTGCCATATCGCTATGGTAACACAACTCACCAGTAAACTCGGACCTTTGTATCTTTTATTTATTCAATATCTTTATAGTTTTACATGAGATACCCACAACTGTAGTTGAGTGTAACACTGTAATATGATTTTGTTTTATCAGCTTTTCCAAGACTCCCCTGCATAAACGCTCAGTTAGCCCCACTGCTGTTCATCCAAATATGGTGACATCCTGGTTTTGACTCCAAAATGGCAGCCAGGAAGTGACAACCTAATTGGCTTCGAAACAGCCCCTCAGAAACTAATGAGAGATGTCATCATCACTTTGTCATTAATATATATAGTCTGTGGTCTGAAGCTATCTGCTACCATTATTTTGAACACAAAAAATGAAAACCTTGTAACTTTTCTGTTCCAGCTGGATGCTCTGCTGTTTGTTATCATGGAATTGCTGTGTACTTATGCAGATGCATTCAAGGTACTCAGAGGAGACGGACAGATCATGTTGTAGCTTTAGCTTAGCTATGAGCTTAGCTTCGGTACCGCCAATACAAGAGGCTGATCTCATTTCCGCATTTGTTATTTGCTTTGTGTTTCCATCAACTGATGTTCCTTTACTTTTTTCTGTACAGCAGAGTTTTCCACCTCCTTTGAGTGACAATGTTTTTGATTGATTTTTCAAACTTTTCCGAAATTCGCGGCGTTTCCATCAAGAAATTTTATGCACATTTTGAAAATGTGAATTTAATTGAGGTGATGGAAACACAACAACAGTCTGTTGTCACACTATTACTCAAAGGTCTAGTTGACAATGATGGGAATTTGCTCTTAGCTTGTGGTTTGTGTTACCTGTTTGGACAGGTGACCTGCCAGTCAACACAGATTACACCTCATCAGTGTTTTCATCACTGTGAGTGCATGAGCTCATGCACTCACAGTGATGAAAACAGACATAGTGGTAGTTAGCATCTGTATATCACGTAACCACAGGATAACTGAGGACAGACAGCCTGCATTTCAGATTCCTTCAACATCTGATACAGGAAAAAAAGAACAGACATAGTAGAACCAGGACACACTGGAGGGAATATGTCTTCTGGTGGTCCTTGGAATGCCTGAGGGACCCCCCCCCCCCCAGAGGAGCTGGAGGAGGTGACTGGGGAGAGGGAAGTCGACGCTTCTCTGCTTAGGCTGCTGCCCCCGTGACCCTGACCAGGATAAGCAGAAAATGATGGATGGATAAAATTATCCAGTTTTTTTGGGAAATAAAAGTACCTCACTGTTTTGAAAATGAAACTAATATGCATTTAAAAGCTCTGTTGCACTGTGGCATTCTGTTAAACAACACCTGTGAGAAAAAGTCTGAAAGCAAACCCAACAGAACCATTGAGCAACAAGCAACACATATGCCGCTTTTCCATTAGTACCTACTCGGCTCGGCTCGGCTCTGCTCGGCTCAGTTGCTTTTCTATTACAAGCGGGTACTATCTGTGTAGGCAGAGTCAGAGGCGGAGTCGCGTCCCGAAACTCTGCTGTCGGCATTTGTGCGCAAGACATGGAGGCGATGATGTACTTACTGCTCTGTTTGTGGCTTTTAATCAAACAAA
>JAQQAE010000513.1:0-32626 GCA_029823295.1 Pseudamia nigra
CTACTGTACCACCCCCCCCCCCCCCCACCCACACACACACACTGTGTCCCTTCTGCTGCCCTCGGTGTCTCTGTGAAATCATTCATTGCCACTATGCACCTCCAAAAATAACACTGACAATTAATTTCCGTTATGAAATGATTCGTCTGCGGACTGACTAGCTTTCATATTTCACCCAGCATCGATCCCTCTCAGCCTGCTCGCGTGCGCCTCATTAGTCAGAGAGAAAGTGAGCAGGACAGAGATAAACAGGCAGAGAGAGAGCGCGGGAGAGTTAAGTCAATTACCGTCGCTTATGTTTGAAAGCAATGCGAAAAACACATTAATTACAATACGGCTGACATGTAAATTGGGATTGATGAGCAGGGGCCGGTTGTGTCACATCTGCAGAGCTTGCTCTCTTATAAAACTATAGCGAGTAAGTGCTGCATCAAAAGCAGGTTTTTAATAAGAGGGTCCAAAAGAGACTTTGTCTGAAGTTGTTGAGGTGGTGCCATGAGGCCCCGCTGTTAGCAGTGGGCTCAGGCGCTCTGCCACCTCCAGCTGATTTGATGTATGAATGAGAAAAAAATCTGCAGGCCTATTGTATTTCAGTTAACGTGCGGAATTAACTGAGGTGAAATCAGATCCTCACTTGCTGTTATGGACAGAACATTAAAATGGAATCCAAGAAGCCTCAGCATTCAATAAAGGGACAACCCAGTCAATCACACATTTACATCTTTGTTATACTGTATGTATGTAAGAAAATATAAATGATGAAACACACTAGATCATTCTGCAGAAGTGCTAGATCTAATATTACAATCACTGGTTCCCTACGCTAACATTTAAAGTTGTATCTGAACTGCTTTTTCAATTCAGTTGTGTCTGTGTCGTGCCGATCATAAACCAAGATTATCTCTCTGCGCTTCACGATTCAAGACCGAAACCTGAAAGACTATTTGGAGAGTGAACCCAACAGAACCTCCAAGAGCAAGCTTATACACCTATTGAAGACTTCCATAAGGATATTCACAATAACATGTGTTGATTTGATTTTTCCTTGGTTTATATAGAGCAGGGGTCGTCAACCTGTGGCTCCATTTCCTTGTTTGGCTCAAACAAGGAAATGACCAAAACATAACAAAATTCAAAACATCCAAAACATAACTAAATTAAAATTAACTAAAATAATGAACAAAGTTAATGAAGTAAGTATTTAATAAACAAAATCAAAAATAATTAACAAAAATGTACAAAAAATTAAGAAAATAAAGAATATTTTTGTGGCTCAGTTTTTTTGTCTTTTGTCTAAAAACGACTCTTGACGTTGTAAAGGTTACCTTGTACTGTTATTCTGTCTGATTTGACAGTGAGGTGCTGAAACTATCCATTTACATCAGAAAACTCTCTGATTGGCTGAAAAACAGATCATTCCCAAGGTTATCTGTGATCATGTACTGCAAAAAAGGCCATTAAATACACTGGTTTCTAAAAAACATCATGATTATTGGCTAGTTGGTCATGTGGGTGAGGCTAACTTTGGCTATAATGTGATTAGTTGTAACTTGAAATCGTTTAAAATGTAGAATTATACTGGCTCATAAGGGTGGGGTTAATGCACTTAAGTTTTGTTGTGATGGGTTATGAAAGGGGTCTGCAACCTGCGGCTCCAGGGCAACATGTGGCCTCTCTCTGGTGGCTCCTGTGGCTTTGACTGTCAAATCAAGTAACATGTTATAACAATTTCAAACATGCAAAATAAGCAGTAAATAAACAAAAAGAAGAAAACATGAAGTGGACAGAAATAGTCTACAAAATGATCAAGAAACTCATCAGAAATATTCAAAACTAGACAATCTTACAAGAGATGTCACAAGATTGAGACAAACCCGAGTAAAATATAAAAAAAACCCACAAAATGACTGAAATAGTAAATTGATTTAGTTCACAAATATATAAGATTAACCGAAGTATTCAATAAAATGATCAAAATCAGGCAAAATAATCAAGGACTTGAACAAAAAGTGAATTAATAAAAAAAATTGTGATAACACATTGCCAGCTAAAAGAACGCATCATATTTCATGTGGCACATAAAGGGTTTGAATATTTTTTGTGGCTCCTGGGACTTTATTTCCTGTCCAGAAATGGCTGTCTAGATTGTAGAAGTTGGCTTGTAATGTTTCCTCGTCCATTTTGTTGTGTGGATGTCTAAGGACTCACAGCATTGAGTAGGTTTATACTTTTTACAACTTTTATTTTACACCACAAATTTTATTAAAAAAAAAGCCAAAACCCAGCGATGATGGATTTGCACTGTATGTGACCTTTAAAGCTACTTATTGTAAAAACAAACTGCATTAGTCACTCAGCATTCCTGTTTCTGCTTGAACTGGCAACACTATCCATGTACGAATAAATATTAGTGTCCCAGCTCAGCATTTGACTCGTTTATCCTGACCACTGCTATGAACATCAACCCTTTCCTTCTCCTTTTGTTTCTATAGGTCCTCCATCTGCCCCACTGCACCTTATTTCAAATGTGAATGAGACCTCCGTAAATCTAGAGTGGAGCCCACCTCGGAGCTCAGGCGGACGTCAGGACCTTACGTACAATGTGGTGTGCAAGCGCTGTGGTCCCGACGGCCGCCGCTGTCAACCCTGTGGAAACGGCATCCACTTCAGTCCCCAGCAGCTGAGCCTGAAGGGAACCAAGGTGTCCATCAATGAACTCCAGGCCCACACCAACTACACCTTTGAAGTGTGGGCAGTGAACGGCGTCTCACCCCAGAGTCCGGGTCCAGAGCAAGCTGTGTCAGTGACGGTCACCACCAACCAAGCAGGTAAGATGGAGAGTAATGCTGACTTGAATTGAAGTGGGAGAACAGGATAAAGGAAATGTGCTGCGGTGAAGATGTTACTAACATGAAAATTAAATTCTGTGTTCTGTTTGAAATCAATATCCTAAAAATAGAGGTGGGTAGTACACTTACTCCTTTACATGTACCTGAGTAGTTTTTCAGGAAATTAGAGCAGTTGTTTTGTAGAACACTTTTTACATCTGCTCGGTTACATTTTGCTCCACCTCAATGAGTGCAACAAAATGAGCAGAAATTTACAAAAATGAACAAAATAGGCAGAAATTAAGAAAATAGTCAAGTAACTCAATGAAAATTGAGAATGTAATAAAGAAATTCAACTAATACATCTACAAAATGAGCAACATAATGAGCAAAAAATGAGCAATATAATCAAGCAAGTTGCCCGAAATGAACAAAATAAGCCACAAAAACTGAACAAAAAATATAAAATATGCAAGGAAACGAGTCAGAGTGAACAAGTTGAGTAAGCACGATAAACAAATAATCAAGTAAGTTAAAAATGAACAAAATAGCCAGCAAAATGGAACAAAAGTTGTCAAAATAAGCGACAGCATCATCAAGATAATCAAGGAAATAAAAAAAAATGAACAAAAATTCCATGTTATTAAGTTACTCACTATTTGAGTAGATTTATGAGATACTCTTACTTTTACTCAAGTACTTATGTTTATGAGTACTTGAGAACTGTACTTTCTGGATGAAAAGTCGCTCTAGTATATTATACGCACGAGCTAAAAAATGCATAATGAAGAAGAAAAAAACGTGTATTAGACCCTCTGCAGAACACGTCGCATCTGTCCGCGCTGCCGCGGGTGTGCGCTTGAGCTGCGCTGCGGCTCGTCTCCTCTAGCGGCTGTCAGTGTGACAAGCACCCTGTAGTCGAATTTATTCAAAATACAAGTCGTTCCGATGTATTTGTCCCTCCCCTTGCCAGACTATGCAAAAAAACGCAACTTTTAATCAGGAAAATACAGTACTTCTTCTTGAGTCGCTGTAATTTGAAAGTAACAATACTTTTACTTGATTAACTGTCTACTCTACCCAACACTGCGAAACAAAAAGATCTATGAATAGGAGACCACAACACCGTAAATTCACTTTGCTCTATATTGTTATAGATATATTTTAAACACATTTAAAATGTCACAGGTGATGTAAATAAGCCTTTAACGTGACTAAATGCATTTTGGATCATATTTAGTCACCTATGAATTGATGTCAGGACATCAGAAGCTGTGGTTGTACATAAAGCAAGCTCTCTGTGCATATAGTGTAAACAGCATTGTGTTTTTTATCTGACCTTCCTGCTTGTGGCTGCATCAGTCACAGCATTTTCAGACACTGTATCTTACAAGTGCTCATTGTAAGTTAAGTCAGTTTTTTGTCGATGTAGTGATGAGTGTATACTGGTAGAGACGCATTGTAGTCTTATGTTTGATGCAGAGCACATGCTCATTACTTTGAATGCTTGGAGTACTTTTTTTGGGGGCAATCTGTGTGTCAAAACATGTTTGTTAAAGCTGTGTATAATTTGGGTGAAGGCTGGATGATTACTGAGGAGGATGATGGATTCTGTGCAGTGAGAAATGATTTTCTGCAATATTTCACTTGAGTTTTGCATAATTAGGCATGAGAAGCCTAGGATGAAGATGGGGCAACGTGCTATATTTAGCTCTCAAGCTAATGAATTAGATGAGTTGTATTGATCTGTGGAGGCTTCATTACAAATGCTGTTGGGATCTGTGTGTGCGTGTTTGTGTATCTGTGTAATTATTCTGGTAACATACACCCATGAATATAGCCTCTCTTTTAGAGCTGGGAGAAGAGCCCTCTAGCCTGGGGATGCATTCAAAGCCTCCTGTTGTTTTGTCATTTAGCCATTTTGTAACCAGTTGTTGTGTAAATGGATTTTACGACCTGGCCTTTTCTCTTCATCCCTCCCTGCCCTCCTTCACTTATAGACGATCATTACCTTTCTTTGCTTTACAGCTCTGCTCCTGGGTGGCATGCTAAGTGCCTTTTTGTCATTTTTTATCACTAATTTCCATCCCTGGGAAAAGTGAATATCTTGAATAGGGGTTGGACTGGCACTTTAAGGACACAGTGGCTTGATTTATCAGCTGGGGTCAGGAAGAAAGAGATAAATGGATGTGCAGCCTGTTGGAGAGCTGCGAGTCTTTCCAGACAGGCATGAGCTGGTACGGAGCTCACCCTAGAGTCCAGGATGAGGGCCCATAATAGCACGTTAGTATTGTCGCAGTAACGCACGTTTGTACAGAACTCTGAAGTGCACGCTTTGACACGCAAATTCATACAAACCTATTGGTACATGCACGCACACAGTGATGTCCCCCCAAGGTTGCTGGAGGCTAATCTGCTGACTTCAAGTTTTAAGATATAGATGATGTTGCCTTTGGCTCTACACTGGTGCATGTTTCACAACTGTTCTCCAGGATTAGTTATGAAGCTTGCACCTGGAAGCTCTATTATATGTGCATGCATGTGTGTGTTTGCATATGTGCATGACGGACTGCATGGTTGGCTATAAGTGAGAAAATGTGCTACGCAGAATGTTAGTCAAAGTGTGAAAGCTAGTGGAGGCAGACAATCTACATTTGCCTCCCAAACAATGTCCTCTATGTGTGTATGTGTCTGTTTTAATTTCACTGCATGTGTGTCCGTGTTAAAGAGAATAGCTCCAGACTGATTGGATTTCTTCCTGCTAATACTCGGTAGGGGCTTTGGACGGTCTGGTTACAGCCGCTGGTAATCCAGCCAGTCATCTGTGGCTGTCCCTCTCTATGTATCACCTCCCCTCATCCAGACACCGTGGATTACACGTTTATTATGATAGATTTATTAGGATTTATAAGCGCTGTGGAAAAGCCACCCCCGCCACCGCTTTTCTATAAAAGTTCAAATTTCAGTTTGAGAGGAAGTGTTGAGGTATAGGCAGGTTGGAAGGGTGGAGCGCTTATGCATTTTTGCGTGAGAGGAACACAGATGAAAGTGACGAACTATGCCGGGGGACAGAAATTAAGACACAAACGTTGTTGATTGCATTGCATGCGTCTGTGACCAGGCATGTGCTTGTGTGCACGGACGAGTAGGTCAGATTCCATGTCTCGCCATGAACAATTCCACCGTCGTAAATCAGCTGGGGTGTAACCCTTTCACCCGAGCTAGCTGAGGAAAAGGAGGGGAGATGTCCAAGCTTTGAACTGACCCCTGGCTGTAAATGGATGTTTTTTTTTTTTTTCCCTTTTATGGGATCAAGCACTTTGTGTGGGTATGTGTGAGAACAAGGGAAAGAGAGAGACTGAGTAAGAGGTGTTTATGTCTCAATACAAAATACTTGGCAGGCTCAGGTGACTAAAAGTGAATTAGTGCAAGAGACAGTGTGTGTGGGCATGTCTGTCAGCACACATACGTGCGAGTTTCCATCTCTTTGGCAAATCGGACAGACATACATGTGGAAATGTGTTTGGGGAGGTGGAAGTAGTCTTTATAGGCAGGGGAGAAGGATCTTGTATGCAGGAGCCATTTTCTTGACACCCTGAAAAACAGCTCCCACCTCGGTTATTTTTCCTTGGCGGCAGCAAAATCGAGTGACTCCAATCTGGCAAGCAGGTTCCAATCTGGCAACCACATGTGCTCCCCGGCCCCTGTCTCTTTTTATGTCTAACTGTAATCGACCGCATATTCGCACAACTGCTCGCACTAACCACAGCTGCTCCATGTAGCACAAATTCTTTGTGATGAACATGCTCACAAAGACAAACTCGCTCATTCAACAGACTCTGCTCCATGCAGTGACAAAACCTCACGAATGTCTGAAAAACTAAGTCAAACCCACAGGTCTAGAAATTAGTATTCATCTCAGCTTGATTTCACTTACAATATGTAAATTTATCACTTTTTTGCTCTGTGTCACAGGTAATGGTGCTGCGCTTTTTTATTGTGTGTTTGTTTAATAAGGTCCTCTGCGTTGTGGTATTTGTGTGTGGGTACAAATGTCACAAGCTGTGAAAGAGTTTTTTGTGGAGCAGACAATTTTGAAACGGGATATGAATATTCATTGCAACTACACTTATTTTGCCATCAGGGTTTTAGCCCACACAATCAAGAGGCAGTAAGGCATTGTAGTTCTGCCCCACATTTTTAAATTCATCCACAGAGGTGCCAGCTAGTCTGGCAAGGTCTTCATAAATCTCAGCCTCAGGTTAGACTCTTATTTGTTTAGAATGTCAGGTTTAGTCTTCCATCAGCATTTATGCAAATGTTGATTGACACAGACAAAATCACACTTCTTTGGCACTGATATGTCTAATTCATTTTTAACAATTAATAAAACTTGGCACTTTATAGCTCACTCATTTTTTGTTCTCGGATTGTTTTTGCTTCTCAGGAAAGACTGCTCAGAAAATTACTCATCTTTATCCTCACATTAGCCCAGGGAAAAATAAAAATGTAACAAGAGAGCCAGAACACGATTAAAACGCCATATCTGTCATCTTTTGAGGAAAGATGGATGTGTGGATTTCCTCAGGGGAATGAAGCCCTGTGACCCCTTTAGGGGGGTTTTCGTTCTGAGTCAAAGAGTCCTTGGTCAGCCCCACTGGGGCTTCAAATTGGCTCTCCCCGCCAGGCAAGATTGATCGGAGGGGATACAAATGGCCACCATCTAATTGTTTAACAGAGACGCAACACATTAGGCCAACGGGATGACACAACCTTGGGCTAATGTATTTACCAAGAGATGTCTGCAATCCCATCTCATCCCGCTCCATCTCCATTTCCACCCCCACCAGTCACAAACTGGCCGCATGCTCCCCTCTCCAGCCGCTTCTTCACCCCACTGAAACTCAATCTGTGGCTGGTACTTGGATTCCAGGCCTGTTTGAACTCAATCCCTGCCTAAAAGCAGGGTTTTGTTAACGTTAACTCGAAGGCTAGTCTCCCTGGAGCCCACGGTCAAAGTGATGAGAATGTATATAATGTCACAGATAATCCAATCATAATCGGTAGACCATGAGCCCCTCATTAATCATCCCACTGTAATTTTTTAAAAGACAGATGGTCTGGAACGAGTATAGTTACATACTCACAGTATCACTAAGGGCAAGAGGTCAAAGATTGACTTCTTGCAAACTTTTAAGAACAAATAGCAAGAAAGCTACACATGCACTGGTGGTATTTGTATGCATATGCTGTATTTTGGCCAGTACTGTGTGGTTGGTTGTGGTTTATTTGTGTGGATTTGACAAGTACAAAATGCGGCTAAAATGAATGTTGTGTTCCTTTGTACCTGAGTTGTAGCCTATATTGTGCCATTTTGTTGCTTGGTCTATAACTCCAACTTCCCCACTGTATATTATATTGTCTGTTGAAAAGTACATCAGTACATGAGTGTTTCTATCTCTTTACACCTATAGATTTCTATTTTGCTGTGTTGATGGTGTGTATGACCCAATTTTAGTGCTGTCAGACTCCCTGAAGATAGAGGTTTGATTTGTGCACCAGTGACACACTGAAGGGAGGGGATGAGTGTAAGCCATTATCTGTGCTTTAACCTTCACATGTTAAAGGCGTCTGAACGCAGATAGCACAGCTGCTTGAAATATGGCCTCATTATCAGCTGTAGCAGAAAAGGCTTGAGATAAGATTGTTCGGTGGAGGTTTAATGAAAACCAATTGATTTGCTCTCTCGAAGACACAAAAAGGCAAAGGCGTCAAACCCTTTTCAAGCCTTCGAAAGTGAACTTTGCTTAGACAAGGTTCCCCAGGGAGACCTGACAATGTGCAGAAAATGAAGTTAGACATTATTTTGCCAACTCATTGGAAACGTGGCTGAGACGCTAGCATAACTTGCGGGGCAATTGGATCATTTTTGTGGATGCCAACTATTTTTTCAGAGTGGTGCCATACACCAGCTTTGCCATTCTGCTGTATGGTCATATGCCTCTATAATGCCTTAGATTTTGACTAGAAGCCAAGTTAAAAGACAAATGGAAGTGATTGCCTTGCGGCCTGGCCCACTGTTCAATTTCCTCAGCAGGAGAAACGGGTGGGATTTAGCAGAGCAACACAGAACAGACTTGGAGTCTCCTAAACTGAAAAGAAACATTGACAACTTGAAAAAAGCATTTGGCTACACATTTTTTCTCCCGCTTTCTCTTTCTTTGCTCATGACTAGCTCCATCGCCAGTAACTTCCATCCAGGCAAAGGACATTACAAGGCACACTATCTCACTGGCCTGGCAGCCACCAGACAGAGCCAATGGAGTCATCCTGGAGTATGAGGTCAAGTACTATGAAAAGGTGAGGATCTCATGGGAGATGTGATTTTTGTTGACCAATATATCTCCAAAACCTTTGACTTTGACAACAACCTTTGAAATCCATGTTTTACTGTTTTCTCTGTCTATCTTTTTGTGACTGTGCGTGTTCAACAGGACCAAAATGAAAGAAGCTACAGAATTATAAAAACCTCATCAAGAAGCACTGACATTAAGGGCCTCACCCCCCTCACCTCCTATGTATTTCACGTGCGTGCTCGCACTGCGGCTGGCTACGGGGAGTTTAGCGGCCCGTTTGAGTTCATGACCAACTCTGGTGAGTTAAGCTGCACCTCCTTTCATTTATTAATGCTGATGACATCATTACAATGATGCACCAGAGACACTCTGCGCCATCTCCATCACACCTGCTCCTGCTAAATACTGATATGATAGCATCTTTTGTGAATTTGTCTCTTTCATTGCAGACTCATTAATCAAAATACCTGTCAGCTATAAAAGAGAAATTATATTATGCTTTAGCACCTGACTAGAAACATGAGTAGTGTCCAATATTCAAGCTGCAATGAGTCTCAGTAGATTTTTTAGATAAGGTTTTATTGTCATGGCCCTGTTTAAGAATGATGCTTCTTCTGATGGTTTTCCTTGCATATATACTGTATATAGAACACATTTTAAAAATTGTTGTCAAATAATAAAAAATAAATTAGAAAAATTGTTGGTGAAAGGTTTCATTGAACTTATCCTTCATCTTTTAAATCCCTTATTATTGTTGGACAACACTGATCAACCCAAGCTTAACTCTGTGGTTGTTGATACCATCTGATGTGTAACTGGGAGACTGTAATGTAGGTGTTACAATGATGTTGTGTAAGCACAGGTGTCCCTTTTGTTATGCAACGAGGCACTGCATGATAATAGCACGGTCAAGCACACATTCTAAGACTGTCATTGTGTCTCAGTGGAGCAGGAGGTAGACTTTATGGGGTGGGAACAATAAAATGGAGGGATAGGAAAACACTGTATTTGTGGGTGGTAAAGGGAGAGTACAGAAAAAAGAGAGACATGAGAAGGAAGTGAGAGATGTTTGTCAATGACTGGCGAACAAAATCTACACTGGTTCTCTTCATGGGTAGAAACTTGTTTCTTGAAGGCAGTAATCTTGACTTTTCTCTTTTTCTCTGTCCAACCTTCCTCTTCTTTCACCCCCACCCCCAAATCACCATCACAGTCCCAGCTCCAATTATTGGTGATGGTGCCAACTCCACCGTGTTACTGGTGTCTGTTGTGGGCAGCGTGGTCCTCCTAATCATCCTCATCAGCGCTTTTGTCATCAGCCGAAGGTGAGCTTCATTCTGTTCGTCCCTTCTGTCTCCTGTCTTTCTTCTTCCTTACAGATGAGGGATGTCTTGCTTATCAACAGGAGAAGTAGCTGTTGAGAGGTGGATGTCACTCGAAAACACACACATACACACGCACACAGCAACGAGACAGCTATGGCAACACACTCTTGTCAGATGAGTGATGACTCGCCACACCGGAGCTGTGATTGACGGTTCAGGCAGCTGAAGAGATGCAATCAGCGATCCCTCACTCCCTGTCCTCGCATCCCTCCATCCCTCCCTCTATCGTTCAGATTGTGGCTGTAATCCCGGCTGCTAGTTATTTTCTTCTGCTGTTCCGGGCTGACCACTGTTAAAAAATGAGACACAGAGAGGAACAAGAAAGAGGGTTAGTGATATGAGAATGGACAATGAGATAAGCGAGCAATGAAAAGCAGGAGATAGAATACGGAGAGACTTGAGAGGCATCAGGTGGATTTGCAGTGACCCAATCTCAGGGTGTTAACCAGCGAGCAGGACAAAGCACCGTCACACAGATGGAATTACATGCAGATGGGTCCGCCTCACCTCGGGGTGTTAACCACACTCTTCGTGTGTGTGTATGTGCTCACATCTTTCTGTAAAGAAAAATATTGTTTTCATATGCGTAGTGGCACTGGGGGAGGGGGGCTTTGTGTTCATTCCCCCTATGTGTGCATGTGCTTTTAATATGCATGTTGCTTCCTCTAAGTGTGTGTCTCTTAATATGGAAACTAAATCATTGTTTGCATGTGTGTATTGCTCTTGAGAATGATAGGGAGTGAAGAGGGATGTTGATTGTGAGTGTGTGTGTGTTCTCTCTTTCCATGTGATTGCCTCTCTCCGCAGGCAAGCAGGTGGTTGCCTCTGCCTTTTTTATATGCATGTGATGGCCACTGTCATTGTGCTGCTGCAGCCATCCCGTGATTGTGGGGAGGGACTGTAATCACATAGCCGTTTACCGTCATTACACAAACATAGTGGAGGACAATGTCTTTCACATCTGGTCATTTCCACCAGTGACCCGCCACATCAATATAAGCACAGGTGTCAGCCAGCCTGAGGGATTCAGAAGGATTTAAGTGTCCGCCTCTAGGATTGATTTAAAGCTTTTAGAACCCGCCAGCTTCTCAGGTCCATGGTTTTGCTACGTGTTCTGTGCCCTTCAGAAGCTTGATTGCTTTTTACTTCAGTAATATTACCATTAAAAAGCATGATGAGGAGCTCTGTTCACTAAATAATTACATGAAAAATATCAGTGTCTCATCTGTAATCAGTGATTGTGTCACCTCTTCACATAATTTAATTGATGTTCAAGTGGGTTTTGGAGACTTGCTTTGAGGTTTAATTAGTTTACTGACGTCACACTTACAGTATGTTCTATAATTATATCTTTTTAATATCTTTTTAGATGTGATTCAGAATGTTTTTCCTGCTGGAGCACACGTTCTAACATTTGAAACATGACGTGCTGTTTGCAACCTGACTGATCGTCTTGGTGTCTTTGCCCCCAGAAGGAGTAAATACAGCAAGGCCAAGCAAGACTCTGATGAGGAGAAGCACTTACATCAAGGTAACTCATTCTCAACACGACACTTACACACTCTATAATTAAAAAACATTAGTACTGTCTGGTGCGTTTTTGTGAAAGTACTCTAAACCTCAAATGAAGCCCATAAAATTGAGAAAAAACAACAATTTAGAAGTTAATGTACTGGCATTCTAACATGCTCCAAACATCTCATTATCAAGTCATCAGCATTGCTATTTGCATCCCACAAAAATTTCTACTTAATGAGCTCCATCTTTACTGGAGTCAGCCATAGTGACATGAAAAGCAGTGGAGTCAGAGTGTGAATCGAGGAATGGAAAGATGAGGAGGAGGAGGAGGAGAGGTTCCACAGAGGAAGGCTGTGTTGCCTGCAGCAGGATGGAAATAAAGAACAGATGGAGTGTACTTGCTGGAATGAATTAACCTTCATTTTTCAATCCCTTCTTTATTTTTTTGTTTGCTTCCTTCCTTCCATACTTCTTTCTTCAGGAGTGAGGATATATGTTGACCCCTTTACTTATGAGGACCCCAACCAAGCTGTCCGGGAATTCGCCAAAGAAATCGACGCCTCCTGTATCAAGATAGAGAAAGTTATCGGCATCGGTGAGGAACTTCTCCATATAATCTGATCTGAGCAATTTCATTTCATATTTGGTATTAGATTAATATAAATATTCTTCTGGGTGATTCATGTTTGTGTGTGCCTGCGTCCTCCTTGAGAATAAAAGCCATCGTTTTCCAGGACAATAACATTTCGGCCTCTAGAGAGGTCATCGAATGAGAAAAAAAATGGGAGAGGCTAAATATGTTGTCCATGCTATTCCTGTGGCTGGAGAAAAGTCATCCAATGACAAAATAATAAAGAGAAAGAATCAATATCCATTTCCCCTCTCTCACTACTTCAGCGGGTGAGAGCAGGGGATGAGTAAAGGATTAGAGACCCTGATCAATGTTTAAAGTGGACCCCTTCTAACCTGACCTGCGCACACACACAAGCACTTTCACCCACTCCTTTCATGATTTGATTTATAGTCCCCACACTGTACTACCACAGTGCTTTTGTATCATTCTATATTTTTAACCTGGCTGTGTGTTTCAGGGGAGTTTGGCGAGGTGTGCAGCGGTCGCCTGAAAATGCCAGGCAAGAGGGAAATCTGTGTGGCCATAAAGACTCTAAAGGCCGGCTACACCGACAAGCAGAGGAGGGACTTCCTGTCTGAAGCCAGTATCATGGGCCAATTTGACCACCCGAACATCATTCACCTGGAGGGAGTGGTCACCAAATGTACGTCAAGTGACTCATTTTGTGTACTCGTGAGGCTGAATGTGGAACACTCAACCTTACGAGTACCTTAGGGATGTTTCTTAGGTATGAGATAGGAACTATTTCTCAAATGAGGGACAGTAAATAGTTTGCTACTTCATTCCTGAAAGTTGCAAATGTGGTGAGCTGTCATTTTCACATGTGCACACGCAAGAACAATTTTACTGACATAGAAAGGACATCCATTTCTGCTGTTTCAATTACTTTATAAAAAAGTAACAATCAATCATTACAAACTACATCTGCAGTTTCAGGTGACATTGGCAAAGGGTGGGTTTAGGGACAAACCAGGTTTTGTTTGTCTGTGCATCAACAAGACCACTTATGCAGCATATATCCCAGGATATCTGCTCTCACATAACTGTTTCTGTGCATTGTCCCACCGGGTTATCCCCAGGTGGGCTTTGTCCAGATGGAAGAGGTCCAGCTTTGGTGTGGAGGGGGTAGTGGAGTTAGAGGTAGCTGGGTAGTTGGGAGGGGGTCTAATGGGTCCAGGAACAGGCCCTGTAGCCCAGCACCAGGCTCATTAATCATGGTGTCAGCTGTAAATGTGTTTGGGGTTAGGGAGTGATACCCTATCCCTCCTCTATCTGCTGCTGAATGGCCACAAAGCACTGGCCAAATCTCCCCCTCTCTGCCCTTGGCACTCTCTTTCTTCTGTCTCCCTGTTTCTCTTTACCTTTTACACCTTTCCCCAATACTATATGTTAGGATAGCATATGTGTGTGTGCAAATGTCTTGTCAGCACAAGCTGGCGTCTGTGTGCCTCTGATTACGTGCATGTGTGCATATCTGATGGTCAACCCCCTGTTCAGGCTAGATGGATGAAGTGTCTTAATGTGTCATGGCATAACAGCCTGGTCCTATCTGTGCTAGACACCACTGGCTCTCCCAGTCTTATACACACTGAGCACGCTCTCACACTTAGGTAGATAGACACACAAACATAGTCCAACCAGAGTTGAAAGGGAGCAGCAGCGCAGGGACAGTTGCTTATCAGAATCCACAACCAGCGGAATGACCTATCAGACGTCAGGGAGACGGAGGAAGAAAGACAGAGAAAAGGCAGACAGATGGACAGGAGGAAGGAAAAGAAATCAGAGACGAGCGGCAGCCAGGGAAGGTGTGAATAGAGACGCAGAAAGAGAGAGACAGGGAGGTGGTTTGGAGCTGATGGATTAGAGGAAAGACAGAGAGCAACAGTAGGAACAACCGAGGAAAAAAGCAGAGGGTGGAGTAACTACTGAATCAGAGGCTGATAAAGAAAAAAAGAAAGTGCGTGAGCCAAAGCAAGAAGGACATCGTATAACTCTCACTAAACCTCCTTCCACTCTTACTTTTGAGAGCTTGACACGAGGTTTGGGAAAATTAGTCCTTCACACTTGAGTGTGTCAGTGGAATCTATTAAAAATCCATTATTTGAATTGCACTCCCTTTTCCATTACAATCAAGTTAAAAGGAATTCTCAATCTGGCCTCAGTTTGCTGGCATGTCCAACAGAGCCAATTAAGGCGTATTAATTATGGAGGAACTCCAAATAGGCACTAAAATACATAAATGTGTAAAAATCTCTCACTGTGGATTGCTGGCTGTAATCCAGCATCTTGAAGCCTATACTGTACGTCATTTTTCTATTATAATAGAGTTTAATTAAAATATAGCCTTCATTAAAACTCAAAATCACATGCAATATGTTTAATGCCTGATTAATATGGAGGACAAGGGTGCTAATTTTAACCAGATCTACTTTTAAAGAGCAGATCTCTGTTTGTTCCAACTGACAGGGCCTCAAGAGAGCGTTTGCTCAGCATTCTCCAATATTGTCCCCCTGTTGCGTTTTCCCCTTCCCCTGTTTGTTGGCAGGTGATAATCGGCCCACTGGCGGGGCCCTTGCCCAGAGTTCATTGCCAAAGGCAGCAGGGTGTATTCAGTAAACAAGGAATTAGCATGCAAATGGACTGGGAGGAAGAGGGCGGGGCTGGGAAGGCGAGAGTTTGAGGTCGCAGGTCAGACACTCCTCAGGATTGATTGGGGAGCTGTCAATCACCGGCAGCCCTGGGGCAGTGGCACATAACAAAGGGAACAAAGATGGCTGACAAAGAGGGCCCCCGCTCTCCCCCAACTTTAACTCCACTTCCTCTTTTTGGGCCAACGGTATAGCGCCCTGTAATTAATGGGGTGCCAATCACACGGCGGGTAAGGCGGTGACTGACGGCCTCTTGGCATGGCGAGAAGTCTGCTCTAGAGTAGAGGAACTTCACCTTCAAGACCTCAGCTGCCAACCGCTCAGCTTTCTGCAGCTTTGGGCATTCTGCTGGAGCACACAGAATTTCTCATAACCTTCCCTTAAGGCATTACGTTTAACTCAGCACTTCTGTTCAGCACAAAAATCTTTTAAATCCAGCTATACTGTGCCACTTGAAATGGAACGTAAAGACCAGCACTGTTCTAGCAGAACTTTGTGGCAGCAGTTTTCAGCATGTGTTGTTGCCATGGCTGGTTAGACACCAGCTTGCTGGTGCTTTAAAACACAATCCACCTCCCCCTCTTTCTGTCCTCTTCATGCCCACTATCCAGCTCATCTTAAGAGACAAAGACAGACAGACACCCACCAGGGATTGTCCACCCTTCCCACAATCCCGGCTCAGATAAAAACACAAGTAGTACCCCAAGAGAGACAGAGGGATGGGTTGAGAAAGGCCACAGAGGAGTGGCAGGTATGGGTTAGAAAAGAGAGTGAGGATGGAGAGAAAAGGGAAGCAATAGAGAGAAACTAGCAGAAGAGTGACAGATGCGTTGAGCGTTGGCAAAGGAGAAAGAGGGCAAAAGGACTGTGAGTGACATAAATAGCGAGTCAGAGAGATTCTGGGTGACTGTGATGAGACTTTGGATAATGTGTCCAATGTCAGTTCATATTTGCATAAACACAAGATGGTGTGCGTGTGAGTAGTGGTGTTTTGTTTCACTGGAGATGCCTTTGTATGCGCAGGGAAAGTGGAGGGACGTCAGGGCAACCGTAACACTGAGCTAATTAAATCACTACGGGACAGAGATAGATGGCCTTACCCACACTCTCTCAAACACACATACACAAATGCACATTTCCTTGAGAACCCCACCCGCTGTGTCGGGCTGTGATGTGCATCGTTTACCTCAATAATCATCTGCCTTTCATTCTCTCTCTCTCTCTCTCTCTTGCTTTCTCTCTCTCTCTAGGTAAGCCAGTGATGATTATCACAGAGTACATGGAAAATGGATCGCTGGATGCATTCCTGAGGGTCAGTCATGTGTTTCTGTCTGTACATATATGTGCATGTGTGTGAGCAACACGGATGCAGTGTGCTGATCCCATCTTATCTCTGTAATGTCATCCACTGAAATTACAAGTGTTTGTTCAGACATTCACCCTAATCTTTATCCTCTACTTGATCGAATTAGTGTTTTTTTTTTTCAACAAGGATGTGTGCAGGATACACTCGTGTTTCAAGGGTTCAGTGCACTTTTGGTTTTCCATGATATTTAGCCACCTTACATATTAAATATTAGTAATACTGAGATGAAGCTCTATAAAGGGACAAAAAACATACACGGACACAAGGTGTAGAAAACCATACGACTGGCAAAACACAGGATATAAGTGAGATGTTTGGAAAATTCTTCACAATACACATCCTTACATTTTCAGTTTCATTATGATATGTTTTTAACTGTTTTCAGTTTTTTGTATCCACTGAGATAAAGGTGAATTCAGTAGTATTATATTATAAACAATTTCTAAAGTGTTCTTTTTTTATTCAGAAAAACGATGGTCGCTTCACTGTGATTCAGCTAGTCGGCATCCTGCGTGGAATTGCATCAGGCATGAAGTATCTGTCCGACATGAGCTACGTTCACCGTGACCTGGCAGCTCGTAACATCCTAGTAAACAGCAACCTGGTATGCAAAGTGTCTGACTTTGGTATGTCCCGGGTGCTGGAGGACGACCCGGAGGCTGCCTACACCACAAGGGTGAGTGTCCGAATGAGTGAGTGGTCTGTCTATGTGTCACCTTCCTTGTCTGCTTAGTCATCTTTGATTAATCAGCCCATCTTTTAATTACAGGGAGGGAAGATCCCCATCCGATGGACAGCCCCAGAGGCCATCGCTTACAGGAAGTTTACTTCGGCCAGCGATGTGTGGAGCTATGGTATCGTCATGTGGGAGGTGATGTCATACGGTGAACGACCATACTGGGACATGAGTAATCAAGATGTAAGTCATGAAAAACTTAATAATATGCAAACAACATGAATAATGCCCAGCTTGAATGAGGCTGGTATATAAAAACTCAAACAATGATTCCCAGTCGGATGTATACTGTCAAATATTTTTAAAAAGTGCTTCATCATTTTAACTTAATTATATAATCAAATTACCTGCAAGGGTGATAAAACGGCAACACTGTATTCCCTTTCCTCATTACACATGGAATTCACATTTCTGGTGCCACTAATGATGATAAAAGATTTAATTTATGCATAACAAAATATGTTGTGTGGGTGCCCAAAGTAAGGTGATGAAAAACTGCGGGCATAATTTGCAGGAGGAAAGTGCATAGCTGTAATCAAATTGTCTACAATTTTCAGTCCAGCTCGCAGAAGCACTTGGACTCACTTTAAACATTAATCCACTTTCCAGGTGATCAAGGCTATTGACGAGGGCTATCGGCTCCCCCCACCCATGGACTGCCCTGTGGCACTCCACCAGCTCATGCTGGACTGTTGGCAGAGAGAGAGAGCTGACCGGCCAAAGTTTGGACAGATTGTGAACATGTTGGACAAGCTGATCCGCAACCCCAACACTCTGAAGAGGACTGGGGGAGAGAGCACTGTTCGGTAAGAGGACAAAATTAGACAGACATTACATGTTGACGGGCCAGCCATTTCTTGTTTTGGGTCCATGCAGTGCTGTTAAATCAGGAAAATGTTATTTTGTTACTGTACGGAACTGGCCTAAACAATCACCACTCACATCCACAATCAAATATTGCCTACCAGCAAACTGTGGCTCTTTTAAGCTCAAACGCTCACCCTAATGAATTTCTCTGCAAACGAGCTTCAACAGTGCTTTATGCTGAGGAATGTAACCGCTCAAACAGGAGAAGGAGAATTACGATGTTACGCTGAGTTAAAAACAAACATGACCCTCCAACTCTGACACCATTACTCTCCAGCAGCTAAATGTGTTAAGAATGACCTATGTGTGTTTACAGACTCGATGCAAGCTAGTGGGAGTCTGTTTAAGTTTAACAAGTGTGTGAGCACACACACACATATTCACAACTAATGGGACACAGTCCGAGAGAGAGGGTAGTCCTTGTGGAGTAATTAGTCGAACTGAATTCTATAAAGACAGTTTTTACAGTTACAAGAGGGAAGGGGGAAGTAAAATGTGTGTGTGAAAAGGGGTCCCTATGTCTAATCTTTTCCACCTACTGAACAGGGGCAACTTATTAAAGCGTCTAGCATCCTGTTCTCACAGCTAAACTCAGCATCCTCTTCATAACAGTGAGTGATAAGGAGAGATAGAGAATATGTAGGAGAGTGAGAGAGCCACCAGAGCAGAACGAGACAGTCATCGACTCAGACTCACCAGCCCCATGTAACTGTTTCATGGCTGACAGCGCTACAGACACCAAAAAAAGATGAAGTGAAAAAAGAGGGAGGTAATTCAGACAGTATGTGAAGGCCAATCTGCTGATGAATATCTGAATATAAGG
Source organism: Pseudamia nigra (assembly GCA_029823295.1). Classification (NCBI taxonomy): domain Eukaryota; kingdom Metazoa; phylum Chordata; class Actinopteri; order Kurtiformes; family Apogonidae; genus Pseudamia; species Pseudamia nigra. The sequence goes on from JAQQAE010000513.1 coordinate 19,162, forward strand.
AGGAACTCTACCACGCAGCACAGTTCACCCAAGTGTGCAGAAATTTCATGTTTTCTGTTAAATAAGGCTCAAATGTGTCAGTCATACCCAGAAGGAACCTTGTTTGACTTGGCTCTGTTTCTGTAGGACCTATCAAACAGTAACATGAAACAGAGATAAACATTAGTGATCTGCTGATTACATCAAGAGAGGAACACGTAGAGAGAAATGCAGGATATTTTACAGCTTGTGGGTAGCTCTCTGTCATCACTGCATGTGTATATGTCATGCTCTTTTAATAAAGCTGTACAGTATCAGCAACTCTAATTCCCATAACGCTGTCAACCCCTCTGATTCAGGTCTTACCGTGCATGGTTATCATTGCTGTAGTAGTCATGAATGAATTGCATTTCAGACTGTGTAACAAATCGGATCATTGCAGCTTCACTGTGCAGTCTGTAACTTTTACTGTCTTTTTCCACAGGCAGTTGCACACAAATGTAATGTTTTGAGCAAAAAGTTACTCAGTGAACTGAAGTGCAGCAGCATCCCATAAAACTGAATGCTGACAGATTCATAGCTACGGCAAACAACCAGAATGCAAAATCCAGGAACTCAAATACATTTTCTTTTACATTGTCCAGGCCAAACACCACCCTGCTAGAACCAGGAAGCCCTGAGGCGTCCTCGGCTGTGGGCACGGTGGAAGACTGGCTGCAGGCCATCGGGATGGAGAGATACAGCGACAACTTCACCGCTGCTGGATACACCACTCCAGAAGCTGTGGTCCACATGACACAGGAGTAAGTACGAAAAAAGACTGGATGAATTGTAATAATTAAAAAAAAAATCACCTTGCCAAAAAAAAGCAACAAAAAGTAACTTGCATGTCTTATCTGTGAAAAACAACATTTTTATTACAGTCTTATTTGATGCTTTAAAAGTCCTGCTAAAAAAAACAGATCACTCCCAATAGTTATAAATAAAAATAAAATGAGTAAAGATAATTCCATTTTTGAATAGAAATTACACCAAGCCATATAAAACACACCATATATAAAGTTCATTAAAATAAAAAAAATCAAACAAATTTTAGTAACTTTAGAACTTATAGTAACAACCTAACATGCTGCCTTCAAACATGTATTTTTGTTATTTTTGTTTATTTCTATGCTAATTTGTATCATTTTCTTATAATTTTATTGATTTGTGTTGCGTGTTTTGTTCATTGTTTAATTTCATTGTCCTTTTTCACGTGCCATTGCATTGTCCTAATTGTGTTGCTAATTTTGTTTTTTTGTTCATTTTTGTTAACCTTTATGATTATTTTGATCATTTCTGGTCTGAGTGTTGTGTATTTTGTTGACTTTTCATTCAGTTTCTTGATTATGTTGGTCATTTTTGTTAATATACATGATTATTTTCTGCCTTTCTGCTAATTTTTTTGCTTATTTTGTTCATTTGTTCATTTGATTTTATTAAATTTGTTACTTTTTGTTGTTATTATGCTGCTTCGTTTATTCAGTTTTGAAAATGTGCTTGATTATATTGCTAATTGATTTTTTTATTTAAGGTTTTTTACTCCTATTTATTGAAAAGGAGCAAAATGTAGAAGCACAATTTTTTATCACTGATTTTTGCAAAATGAGAAAAACTACTCATGTACATGTAAAGGAGTAAATGTACTTGAGCAGTACCCACCTCTGGTAATAATCAGACAATATCTAACTGTTGGATTCAAGCAGAAAAGCCACATATTTTGTCATGTTAAATATGTTAAATGTTTTTCAGGCTGTGCCATTTGTCTGATATGTGTTCATTTTTTATGCATTTAGATTAGACGATTAGGACTGCCGTGTTGGCGAGTGAAATTCCTGATGCAGCCGTTAAACTGTCAAACCTGTTTCCAGTGCAAGGCTGTAAAACACATCAAATCATGTGAATCAGAGCTTTATAGGCTATGTTTGTTATTGTTGTCCCCGCTCCTAAAGGTCTGCCTTTTCACATCCTTCCAGGGACATGGCTCGCATAGGCATCTCCTCTTCAGCACACCAGAACAAGATCCTGACCAGTGTCCAGGGAATGCTGTCCCAAATGCAACAGATGCAAGGCAGAATGGTTCCGGTTTGAGAGATTTACACCGTGAGGAAAAGGAAGCAAAGCGACTTCTTTTCTTATAAAAAAAAATAAATAACAAAAAAGATGAAATATAAAAAAGACACAAACTATGACAAAATAGTTTACCTCATCCGTGCACTTTAAATTGGATCTAAAAGAAAAGAAGATGTTGATGAAGAAGAAAAAAAGTGGTGAAAATGGCACTTTTTAAAAATCAGACCTTTATCTTGCCCTTTTTTGTTATGATATGGAGAGTGGGACTCTTCTGTCTGCAGCATTTATGGATACATAGATGGACGGATGGAAAAGTGCTTCCGAGGCCAATTTGGAGTGCCTTTAATGGTCTGGAAGGAAAAACGAGGGAGGGGGGGTTCGTACCTTTCTTTCTCCTCTTGGGCAGTGTTGTTTCTGGAACGTTCTTTCTGGAATAATCCTCGGAGCAGATTTTTTTGATTTCCTGTGACTGTGTTTATTGTACATGAACTGTTTGTGCGGGACTCGCAGGCTTCCCCGGCCACCATTGTTCTCTCTCTCAGCTGGATCTGTTTGATATCTCACAGACAAAATGGAGGATCCTACCCGTCAGATATAAACAGTGAATCTCTGAGAGGTTGAGGGTTGGATTCCAAGGGGAGACAGTGGTGCAGGGAGGGCTTATTTTAAGGAGCTTTTTGTGTTTTTGCCCTGTTCTGGCCTTGTTTTTCTCCCAGAACATTCTATTTTGTTGCCCTCAGGACGTTGCTGAGAATGTCTTTGATCTTCCGGAGGAGCCTTCCCACTCCCCTGTCTTCCCAAAAATGCCCTCCAACACCTCTGCTAAACACATAATTTGGATTCTTACATTCATTCTTCCACGAGCCCCTGCCCATGGCCCTGGCTCTCCTCACTGCAGGACCTATGGATGCAAGAATGAAGTAAATCATTGGCTGGACTTTCTCCAACAAAAGGCAATATGGATGAAGGCTGAACCAGAGTCAACAGCATCATCATCGAAGGAAAATACACGAAGGATTATTCCACATTTGCTCAAGGTGAGAATGACTATTATTTTTTTTTGTTTTATTCCTAAATTTCTGCAGTAAAAACCCTTATTATAAGAAAACAAATTAACTCATTCCTTTATAAACCATCTAATTACTGCAGCATGGCCCTAATATGAAATATGTCTAGCCAGTGAGTGTCTTTAAGATTCATTAGCCCCCCCTTTTCTCACTCATCACTGGCCCCTCAGCACTAGAAACTGTGTTAATTAACACACAGGTCGCACCACCTCGAGCAGGCTGAACAGATCAATAGCCGCTGGTCTGTGATCATTCTGAAAGCCTGCTGCTGCTGGCATGTTAATGAGAAGGATTAATCCTGCTTGGCTCTGGTGGTCCAAACAGAGCCCACCAGAGCTCACTTAGCAGCAAAGAGTGGACGGTGCACTGGGGCTGCACTGAACACAGGAGACGAGAGAAAATACGTAAATATACATAGGATATACTGCATATATGTTCAAATTAGGTGAATAAGTCACGTTGTGATTACTGTGGACAATATGTGATTTGCAGTTTGAGTCCATTTTTTGGTAGTCAGTAAAAATGCACGTGTTTATTTATATCGCACATTTAAAACAACCTCGATTGACCAAAGTGCTGCACATCATCAACTACAAAACAATATAATAAAAAAACAGTGTGTATAAAATCATAACACAAGATGAAAATACAAAATATACAGTAAAACATACAATAAAACATAGTGCTGGTACTAAAAAGCAGGAGCCAAGATACCCAGCCTGAACATCATAGGTCACAACCAGTCATGGTCAAGCTCATGTGCACTAGTCCAGCCTCTATATGATCCAAATCCAGATTAAACTTCACAATTTAAATGTTAATTTCAAAAAAATCACAAGTTACAGCCATTCACCATAAAGTTAAAATTAGCTCCGCCCTCCACAAACAACTGGCCAGTGTGCTCATTTGCAGTGTTTTCTCGTTAAATTGGGCACTTATAATTATCAGAGTATAAAGAAACTCTTGGAAAATTAAGAAAAAGCATATGAACATGCTTTCATTTGTCAACACCGTTACACATGTATTTAATAGACACATATACGCTTTATATATATATATATATATATATATGTAACTGTCATAATATGGAACCTTTATAGAAATAGAAGAGCTTCAACAACTACAAAAGCAAGGTAAATTAGATCACTCTTGCACTCCTGAATCTAATGTAAATTCTGATATTGTGAGAATGTCTGTGATGAAATTAACTCTGTAGCCCTAAAATATGAGATTATACCAGATATCCACTTTCTAATTTTTGGAGTAGAGGGATATGATTTAAGTAAATAAATTAATGCACACTTTAATTAAGCATAGTCAGAAAGTTTCACATTAATATCACCCACTTACTTGATTCATTTAATCTAAGTGATGGAACGGGTCTGTTTTACATACAGCTGCCTTTTAGTTATGCACCGCTCCTTTTAATGCATTAAGACTAATAGAGCAGCTCTGCATTGAATTCACATTCTGAGTGAATTTATTGCAGTTATTTGTTCATTTGCTTCTTGAGATTTTGGCAGGTTGGGGTTTGTTTGAGCAGGAGTTTGTGCTGCAAATGAAGAATGCAGTAAATGGAGTATGGAATAAGATTTACTTTGCAGTAAACTGTCTTGAGTAAATTATGTTTCATTTGAAAGAAAGTTAAGAGTCAAATCTGTCATGTAGCAGCTCTAAAACCTTGGCACAACCCTTGGCAATGAGCAGTAAGTCAGACAGTGTTCTTGTTGAAAAGTGAACAAAAGAAGGAGTAAAATAAACAAAATGAAAGAAGAAAAAACAAATATGAAATAAAATGAGCAAAATTAGAAGGAATATAATGAAGACATTATGAAAAATAAGGACATAAGCAACATAAGGAAGAAAATGAAGAAACATGATGAAAATAGATATAAAGAGAATTCAAAGAAATATGAAGCTGGACAAAAATGAACAAAATAACAGCAAAAGCAAAGTACATAGAAAAGCTATTAAATGAGAAGTAAAATGAAAAAATGAAAGAAGATGAACAAAACTAAATGAAGCAAAAAATACAATTAGCAAGCACATTAATAAAAAATGAAGAAAACATGACAAAATATAGTGGGAAAAAATGCATGAAAAAATATGACCAAAAAAATGAAAAGTGAACATGAACAAATATCAGGGGGAAATGAATCAAATACCACCAAAAATGAACAAAATAAGGCAGAAAATGAATGAGATAACAACCAAAATGAAGGAAAACAACAAATAAAAAAACCACAAAATAACAAGGAAAATCAGAAGAAATTGTGTGGAATAAAAAGCAATGACCAAAATAATCACGAAAATGAAGAAAAAACATACAGAGGGAAATGAAGAAACATGAACAAAAATGAAACAAAACAAAAGAATGAAAATAATCATGAAACTGAACAAAAGTGACAAAAAAAAAACAAATAAATGATAGATTAACAAAATTAGGAGGAGTATTAGTTAGCAGGATATAAAAAAATCAAAATCTGAAGAAAAAAACAACAATCAACCAAAGAAACAACAAAAATTAGAAGAAAATGCATAAAATAAAAAGCAAATTAAGAAAAATGGAACAAAATAATCTAGAAAATTAAGCCGCAAAATAAACATTAATGAAAATATATTCAAGTATATGAAAAACAAGAAGTTAATCAAGATAATGACTAAAAATATTAATGCCATTTTCTCAGTTTCAGCCCTTTGCTTCCGTGGTCCTGTACAGCAGGGGGTCTTTGTAGTCATTTGACCACCCAGAGTCAGAATAAACATACAGCATTACGTTATTTAATGTAAAATAATTAAAAATAGCACACAGCCTTTTTTACACTTGAAAATATTTACAGTACTGAGAGTTCGGGGGCTATAATCAATCATCATCCAGCCTGGAGGCTGTTTAACACAGGATTGATTTGATTTGGACTACAATAAAAGTATGGTGCGGTTTCACTGACTGCTAGATGTACACAGCTAACGCACACACACATGAAGTCCCTATTCACATGCTTTTTATGCGCTCCAATAAGTCAAGGGCATCGTTCATGTAGTATGTAAACACAATAGCATGTGGCATGCACAAGTTGATACATCGATGCCATGAAATCCATATTTTCCCTCCACATGGTGGCTGCTCACAGTCTCTGGATGCTCTCGCTCTGGCGCTGGATTTTATTTAGCGGATGAGTCGAATGTTCCATCAAGCTGGATCTGGGGAGCATTGTTGGTCAGGACTGGATGCCAAGCAGAAATTGTTTATATTCAAAACCACCATGACTGATGCAGCTTCTATTCTCTCTCTCTCCCTGTTGTTTCTCCCACAGCTGCTGCTGTCCATCATAAACAGGATCCCGGCCACTCTCACCATGACCAAATTTCCTCCTCTTCGTCTTCCTGCACGTGCTTTTTTCCCCCCTCCTCCTCTCCTTGGAGTCTCCTCTGACACTGAGATGACAAATCCATCCCCACACGTCTGGGGCGACCACCGTCACAACATGTCAACTTGACAAACTAGCCACCATGTGCTTGTGGCCATCCAGCTACATCCTGGAATGACTATGAATGATTTAACAGCATCAAAAGAGACAATAAGAAGAATGTAATATAATTGAGAAGCCCTGCTCCAGCTGAAAATGTGTTTTTATTTTTGGAAAGTTTGATTTTATTTTGTGATCATTTTGTTTTGTTTTGTTTAGTTTTTTTCATCTTTGTTTGCATGTAAAGTAACAAGCATTTGATTTGAGTGTGTGAATGTGTCTGGATTGTGCGCAGGATGTGTGTGTCTAGCTGTATGAACGACAATGTCTTGAAGTACTACCAGTAATTGTGTCTGTTTTCATGCCACTGTAGAAGAGGAGGAGATAACAGAGTTGTATTGTTTTTGATATCTATATAAAAAGAGCCCCAGACTTTTTTTTGTTCCTTTTTTGCTTTTGTGTCGTCTTAAAAACAATGTGAGGTGTGTTTCTCCAAGCTCGGCAACAGCATTTATTAAACTGCTTTCTGGAATGCAGCCCGTTTCTGCTTTGGCAGTTAAAAGCGGCTCACAAATGGACACACTGAAACAAGTGTGACTAAAAGCCTTCTGTCCGTAGAAACACATCAAACATAGACTGAAGTTTGGACTCGCCCAGCTCATGAGAAGTCAGGGAGGAAATCGAAACCATCTGAAGCGCTGCTCTCGATACGGGAATGGAAGCAGCTGAAAGTGACGCACCTGAACACAACAAAGGATCAGAGAAGTGGGAAAATATGTTTAAGAAGGGAAAACTGTTTTATTTTTTACTTTTTTTTGCAGAGCACATCATACAGCTACAGGTTTAATTCAATGGACTCTATCTATTTTTGTTCCTTTATCTCTTTAAACTGTGCTTCTGTGAATGTTTTTGAACTCGCAAGTGACGCTTCATATAATACAGAAACACCTCCGTCCTTAATTCAGCTCTACTGCTCTTTCCTTTCAGCAGCCTGTTACTTTTGGGTTTTATCTATGGAAAAAAGGACCTGTTTGGAAATATGCAAGATGTGCTAGGAAAGAGAAGGAAACCAGAATGTACTGTACAATACTTTTTTCCTTTGCTTAAATGTTGGACGATTTGAAAAAAAAGGAAGAAAAAAATAACAATTGCAAAAGAGTAATGTTTGTCATTGTATGCCTTCTGATGCCATATGATCTAGCCATGTAGATCTAACATTCTCTCAAAAGGTTTTGTACTTTTTTTGACATGATCATAATTTTGTCCTTCTTTTTCAGCATTGTTTGTTTTTGTTTTGTCCAGGAGCTCTAGGTACATGTAACTTATGTCATTTATTTATGTCCTTTTATATCTAGTTTGTAAAATAATAGCCTAAAGTGAAGAAAATAAAGGAGTGCCAAAGTGCATTCTTATTAAAGTAGAAACCGTATGACGAGTTCTCTGCCTTTTATTCTCTTTTCATTTGTGCGCCGCCGTGCCTGAGGCCACAGCCGTCAGCTTTTTCATCAGTTATTACCGTCATTATATCCTGAGAAAAGAGCTGATTACCTAACTATCATACACTGATTACTGCATCATTTGATTACATATAATGGAAGGATTACATAACAGTAAGTAGAGGCCAGGGTAGCACATCAAGCAGTTTCTTGGCCTAGTTTTCACTTTGGATTTTCACTTTGTCGTTCTATGTGCAAAAGTTTGCACACACTTTTTCCTTCAGTGGTTTTTCTTTATTTTTATTATTTTTATCATTAATACTGAAAACATCCAAGCTGCAAACAAAAACCTGGGATTATGAAGTAAACAAAAAAGTATTAAACAATCCACAACATGTTTTGGTGACAGCTTTGCCTTCTCATTTGTGTCATGTATTCTAAATGGGCTTTAGACCATCAGTTGTCTTTTGTAGAAGGGTTGGTACAGAGTCAATAGCTCTATTAGTGCTACTACAACTAAAGTACAAATCCATATTATTGTAAGAATCAATCAATAACTTTGGATGTGCAGTCGCTGAATCCATAAAACACTGTGATGAAACTGGCTCTCATGAGGACCGTCCCAGGAAATAAAAACCAAGAGCTAATTCTGCTGCAGAGGGCAAGCTGAATTGAATTACCAGTATCATAAACAAACAATTTACACCACGTCAGATAACATTTCGGAAGCAGTGGAGGGTAAACACAAACAGCATTCAAGGAAAAGTATTATTACTTTACAATTCTGACGACTCAAGTAGATGTAAAAGTATTCATAAACATAAGTATTTGAGTAAGAGTAAAAAAAGAAAAATTCCCATATAAAACTAGTCAGGTGGAGAGCAGCTTCATAATGAACTTATTATAGGACAATATAATGCACTTTAACAGATACTTTAGTTTTTCCTTGATTGCTTTAATAATTTTTGGTCATTTTGTTCCTTATTTTAGTGACTTTTGTTCAATTTTCTGGGTTTTTTTTTTTTACTTTTTTTTTTTTTTAGCCAATCTTCACTTTGTTTAATTTGTTCACTTGTGCTCATTTCTTGCTTATTTCATTCATTTTCCTTAACTTAGATGATTATTTTGTTAATTTTTGTTAATTCGATGACTTTATTTTTGCTTACTTTCTTGCTCATTTTGTTTTTTTTACACTTATGTTGCATTTATTTAAATTTTGTGCAATTTTGTTAAGTTTTGTTATTTTGTTGCTTATTTACCCACACGGATGGAGCCAGGTCCTGTGTGTTTGTGTCCGTGTTCACCCTATAACTTAATCAGGAATTGAGCTAGTGTGACCATACTTGACAGTAATATTGAGCTTGACCCACTGTGGACCCCCACTAATTTGATAGGTCAAAAGGTCACAGGGCCAAGGTCAAACTTGCTCTAAGCTGTATCTTAGCATCTACTTGTTGAATTTCCACAAACCTCTTTTGGTTTGAAAGGTCTTTGAGCCCTCTCTCACATTGTTAGGTCATATTAAACGTGTGCAAGGTCTAGGCAAGCATCTGGTGTGGGTCAGCATCTCGCTTGAGTGCATTCTAGTTTGTTCATTCAGCTCTTTTGTGATTATTTTTGTGAATTTTTGCTCATCTTGCTGCTTAGTTCATTCCTTTTGTTAATTAACTTGATTATTGTGTTCATTTTGTAACTGAATTAATTTTAATTCCTAACCTTCAATTTCAACCTTTTTTTACTCCTACTCACTGAGCTGTGGCCAAACATTACTGAGCAGAAATACTAAATCTACATCACTAAATGTAACTGAATACAAGCAAAAAGCATTGTGCAATACACTACTCTCGTATAAGTACAATTTTGCAAAAAAAAAGCTACTCAGGTAAGTGTAAAGGAGTAATTACACATGAGTACTACTCACCTCTGTTCCAAAGTAATCATGGACTGTCTTATCACTTTACTTAACTGAGTGTTCCTGAAGGTTCAAGGTTCAAGGCATCTTTATTATCCGTAAGAGGAGCAATTTAGAGCCAGCAGTAATAACTACACATTCAATCCTCACAACTTAACAAAACCACTACAATTATTTCAACTAGTTGGTCCTGCAACGTGGCATAAAATAGATTTGTATAGTCATTGTGGTTGCATTAATAGGACTGTATATTTAGTTAACTCTTTACTTAACTCTTTACTTTCTCTTTACTGAATTGTTTCATGCCATAATATGGATTTGTAGTAACAGGCTGATGGACTAAAGCACATGAAGAAGGCAAGAAATGGCGTAAATTAACTCACCTGTGATTTCCAAACCATTCCTCATGAATCTGAGCAGACAATGCTTTGAGTGTGCAAAGCTGCCATCAAAGCTAAATATGCAGCGTAAAATTTAAAACATGTTCTGGGTTGTTGTTATGGTTAGTTGGCTAGCTTAGTTAGGAGTCAGTTCTCTAAGCTCCCAAGTTAGCCCCCCGTAACTACTCCTGTTGCCGGACCCTCCGTGTTTGTACAGAACTTGAGTTATGCTCTATAATAGCACTGGGTGATGTGTTTTGACCCCATCCTGTCGGACGATGAAGTTGTGTGTTTGCCAAAGTCACCCGACCCGTCTGGTTCCGGATCCAGTGAATCACACCCACAGAGACCGTCTGACTGGCTGTCCTTGTACTTCCTTCTGATGCATCAGCCAACTTGCACTTGTGTTGTTCGATTGTAGAGTTTTTTAAGGTGAATATATACAAAGGTGTTAGTGTGTTACTTAAAGGTTCGACTGTCAGTTCGTCGGTCACTATGGTTCAGTTCTCTCAGCTCTGCCTGTTCGGTCGGCATCTATTCTCACCACTCTCTCCACGTGTTCTCTTTTCCTCCCCGACTGCCTCACCACAGCTGCTTTTATCAGCTCGCATCCAAAACAGCTGTGATCCATTCACGCTGATGATGAAAGAGTTTACAAACCACGCCCACATCCTCTGAATGTGTCAATCAGTGACTCCCTGAGCTGAAAACCACGCTCATGGAAACTTGATCATTACAGTTGTTGAACACATTTTTCTTGATTCTACAGTATTAATGTACAGTGTTGAAAGTATTAAAAATAAAGACAGACCACTGAAGATAAAGGTGTGTCCAAACTTTTAACTTAAAAATGGGCCGAGCGTTGGCAGCATGTCCCCTCTGCAGCACATGCTCAGCGGATATCATGACTGCGGACTCCCAGACTTGGCCCTCAATTTCTCTAAGGCCTTGAGGCTGTAATGAGCCCCTCTCACCCAGCATGGTTTATGTGTGTGTCGCAGTGTGTGTGTGTGTTTAATCAGCACAACATCTGCTTCCTGCACTCATTTCCAGCAGCGATAAACCACTGATTGTCCAAAGTCTTTGATAAGGGCTTGAGAGAGAAGGGGAAGAAAGGACAGTTTTAGAAACGGAGCTCAGGCAAATGTTGAGCACACATTTCCTCAAAAATCACCAGCACTAAGCATGCATATATTAAAGCTCTGAAGTTTGCAGGGGAGATGTTTATCGGCCTCGAAGGGAAAGTGTGTCTCGGAAGAGTTTTGGCAAGCTTTGAGGGGAAGATTGAAGGAGATTAGTCAGGCTGCGCATGATAAATTCACCCCAAAACTTAGAGTGGTTTTCTCTGACAGTTTGGTCAAGTGTTTGTTTCTGACAGTTTGGTCGCCTCAAACCAGGTGAGTGAATATAAATGTGTTTGGCTTGAAAAATGCAACAGTTTGTATAAGGACACTGTCAATATGAAAGTAAAAAAAAGGATCAAGATGACAGTGAGAAAACAATGGAAAGAGTAAACGCAAGTCTGTCTAAAGATACTAACTGGAGTGAGAAAAGTAGTGTTGAAAGCAAAGGCGGTGGCCATGATTTCAGTGGAATGCTATTTCTTTCCTCTGTGCCAGAATAAAATGAGCAAACTCCAAAACCTTTGTCAGTAAATCATGGTTTACCTTCACTTAATGATGTGGCCAGGTATTTTTATTACACAGATAGTAGAACAAAGCTGATTTACTGATTAGATCACTGTGGAGTTTATCAAATGTTTTTTTATTATAACAATGCACTTGAATATATTACACATTTATTTAATATTTACTTCAACCTAGGAGGTTATGTTTTAATCAGGATTTGTTTGTGAACTACTGTACTGTGCAAAAGCCTCAGGTTTTGTCTTATCTTCATCTATAATGACCATACACATGCACAAAAATAAATCAACATAATGCTAAAATTGTCATGGGAGTCGTACTTGCACCTTTAGTTTGTTGTTTTGTGGGATTATAAATAAAAATGCAGAAATTGTGCACATTATAAACACATACATATATGAGAACTAAATGGTTTTAACGGGCAGAACTCCATATTTAGTGTGATGTCCATTTATGTGGAAAGAAGAAGAGCAACCAATAAGAACCATTTGACATGTGCAGCTGAATGGAAGCTGCTTTTAACTGCTAGATCTCATATTTCTTGATCCAAGCAGACACATTGTGTATCCTGGTTCGATCGTGCATTGGGTCATCATACAACAACAAACTTGAACAACAAACCAAAGGCAGCCTTAAACTTTTGCACAGCACTGTATGTAACTCAAAAAATTATAGATTTTGATGAGATTTTCAGGGTGGGTTAGAAATGACACAAGGAACAATTAATTCTGTCAGGATCCAGGCATTTATAATAGATATCTGATAGTGAAATGGGGACATTTTCAACAACTTGCTTGTATTTCTACAAATAATACCCACACAACATCATTGTAGGTTCTACCACACCACAAATTGTGATCTGTATCCTGGTGATATTGTGGATATCCAGAATGCTTTCAATTTTGGGGGGGGTGGAGGGGGGTGCCTCGGTGGACTGCTGTGTGAGTGCTCTCTAGTTATTTTATTGGTTTATTTGACAGGGACAATGCACATCAATAGACATTTCAGTAAATGTGTTAGAGTTGGCCAAAAGGTTCTCTTTCATCTGTAGCCCATGGACAGATGTCAACCTAAAAATTAAACTATAAGATTCAGATGTCCAAGTTAACATAGAAACATTATAAAGCACACCAATGTTTATAAAAACATGAATCCTCATACTGGTAGTCTATGTTATAAAGTACTATTTAAAATATGAAACACAGTGATACAAGTTCTGCAAGAAAATCAAATGGGATGTATTAATAGAAATATGGATTAAATTTAAAGCACTATTGAAAACATGCAAACCAGAAATACACACATTAAGAAGCATAGAGAACATACATACATTTATTCTACACAAAGTAAAAAACAAAACCTGATCAGAAGTGGGTTAACATCCTCAAAGCAGTGTTTGCTTTGAGGATGTTAACAGAGAAGTACAGAGAAGGTCAGAGGTCGCTGCATTGTGCCTTTGTAGATCT
>JAQQAE010000514.1:0-32624 GCA_029823295.1 Pseudamia nigra
TTGATTGATTGATGGAGTTTGGTTGGTTGGTTGATTGATGAGATTTCGGCCTTGAATTGTGAAGCGCCTAGAGATAACCGGCGATTATGATTGGCGCTATACAAATAAAGATTGATTGATTGATTAAACCTCTGTCGTTCCTTTCTTAACTTCTGACACAGACTCAAAACCGGATCCTTTGACACATATTTGATCTGAAGAAAAAGGAAAAAGTCACCTGGTGCTAGGTCAGGTGAGGGAGGTTGAGCAAGCACTGATTTGTTTTTGAGCCAGAAACTGTTTTAGCAAGAGCCCAGTATTAGCAGTCATATACTCATTTCAGGCTTATCTTGAAGAATGAGACCATTTTTATTTTTATTTGAGTTCTCAATCATTTTGATTTGTTCAGTTTGTTGAATGTTTTCAGAGACTTTGGGAACATATTCATCGTCTTTGGCATCCTCTCTGCCTTTACTAAATCTTTTGTTCCATTCAAACACGTGTACATGACATTCAGTGTTGCTCATACACCTCAATTAATGAATGAAAGGATTCTACTGCTGTTTTGCTCGATTTCGCCAAAAATTTCAAGCTAACTACTGAACTTTTAAGCTAATAATTTTCTGACGCTTTTTCAATGCAATTTAATCAGTATCTAGCAGTGAACTAAGGATTTCACTTAATGGAAACATACATCAGTTGAGTGCAAATGCCCAACCCTTAATATGTAACACAGTGTGACTGTGAACCATGTGGTTTTATCCTCATAAGTGTAGTCTCATCATTTAGCATACCTCATAGAAGTGAGCATCATGTGCTTTAGCTAATTGTCTTTTTAATTCAGGTTGTATTTCAAAATCATCTTGTTACATGTCAGTCTGTAACCATTCAGATGCCCATTTTCCATTCACAGTATTTAACTCAGTTTGATGTGATTGTTTTAGCACCAGAGTGTTGCTTCTCCACATCAGCGTCACATCATGCCTCAGTCGGGCTGGTAATTATGGCGACAGAAAATAAGCACAAAATGACTTGACTTCAGTGTAAGTAAAATTACAAGTGAGGTAACAGTGATGGAAAAGGAAATATAATTTGTAATTTTTAGCTTTTTTGATGTGGTATAGTGACGCAGTGCTTAGAAGGTCTTGAGTGTGAGTTTATATGTTCTTAATGTGCCTTTGTGGGTGTGCCCTTAATACTCCAAAAAGGTGCACAGATTAGTTACTTTAACTTGCCTGTAGGTATGAATGTGAGCATGAATAAATGTCTGTCTTTGTATGTCATCCTTGCAGTGAACCTTTGACTCATCCAAAGTATACCCTGCCTTTTCCTTGAGTCGGCTGTTACAGGCTCCAGCACTACCCTGATTCTCCAGAGAATGAATGAATAAGTTATACCTTTCAAAATAAAATGAAGTTCAGGACTTTTTCAAGTCATAATAAAATTGCATAGAAACCTGTGGTTGATTTTTTTCAAGATAGAGCCTACTGGAAAATTTGTCCAACATTAACAGGGAGCGTTCAGCCTCATGACAAGGCACATACATACTTGTACACGGCAGAGGATCTGGCTCAGCTAATCTGCTAATTTGCATAGTTTTATGTCATGTTTTGTATCACTTTGGCACACCTGGAACCACAGCCGCCAAAAAAACAGTACCTCATGAAGTTGAAACGCAGAAAGCCATGCTGAGTTGAGGCAACAAAAGTTGTAGTTGAGTCGTGGCTTGTAATCGAGTTTTTATTCGGAGAGGTGCAGCGTGTCACTCAATGTAATGTGCAAAAAGTTAAATGTGTTATCTCTTCTGTAAACATGATTTCTGGTTTGGACACGTCAGCCATTTTCATCAGCAATGGTGGTGAAAAACAGCAACTTTCATCATTCAGTAAAGCTTCACAACATCATATATTACTTGTTTTTCATTATTGTGTTTAATAAAAGACTCCTGACTGCTGAAAATACACACAATGTCAGCAGCTACGTCAATCTCATCTATCATGTAAGTCATCTGTTGTTGGACTCTACAGTCTACAGTGTCTGTTTTAATGTTTTAAGCCACTTCTTACAGACTGAGAAGCAGTGCTTCAGTATTTAGGGAAGTAGATTTTTAGAGCCCAGTAAGCTTCCCTGTCAGCAGCAGCAGTCATGTACTTCTTTCAGGCTTCACTCTTCAAAAGACCTTTCTCAACTTTTAAGTGTGTCCTGTAAAACCATGCCTCCGTTCGCTTTTTCCGATTTTTGTGACATTTTCTTTTATCCCCGTGTCAGTACAGAGTTTCCTCGACCGTTCTGTGAGAAATCATTCAACAGTGTACATAGGTGAAAGCTAATGGAAAAGTGTTTTTTTAGCTGTTTTGTGACAAGCCAGCATGAGAGAGGAGGTTAACGCTTATATTTCCTCCTCCTGTGGTGAAACGTCAGTAAAATGTGGCATTAGACTTCTCATCAAAGTAAAAGACATTGCTTTGCCTTATTAAGAATTTAAGAGCTATTAGCACAAGGACAAGGGAGTTAAGAGGGATTATAAACTTTTTCTCCTTTCATGTCTGATTTTATGTTTTGAGTGCATAAATCACATTCAGGGAAAAAAAACAGCAGGAGGCACATTTAATAGTGACTTTCATGCTTTAGTCCACTAGTATTAGTCATTTCTTTTCATGTGCAGGTGCTTGAACAAGACATGGCAGTGGTTAAAATTTTATTCAAGTGCCATTTGTTTTTAAAAAGAACACAGGTGTAATTAACAGAAGGTAATTGCTGTTTTGCTCTGCAATAATTGTCCAAATAGAGGATTTGCTGAGGTTTTTAGTTCCACTTGTGCTTGCCCTACTTTGACAAATGTAAATGTCTGCTAGTGTAGGAATTTAAGTGGTAACAAGGCAAATAAAGACAGCAAAGCTAAGGGTTAATCTATTTATTTAGCACAAACCATCTGGGAATTTGTCTTGAAAATGGAAATATGCATATGTGATATCAAATTTGTGTGTCTTACGAAGTACTTACAAAAGTCTGAAAAAATACTCTTAAGCCTCTTTAACCTCTGGTGCTTGGTGTTGGAGTTGTTTGGTGTGTGTAAATCTGATTTATATGTGCCTGTAGATGAGTTTCTCCTGTTTAATTTGATGCAGTATGGTTATATTTTTACATATTAAGTGCAGTGTTATGCTTTTTGTTTCATGCTTTTTGTTGTGGAGCAACACCAGAGTCAATGGGGTCCCCCAATCCCCCAGAGCCCCCTAATTTGGGGATGAAAGGTTAAAAAATCTTCCAAAAGCGCTTATTCTGCTGTTGAGACCATTTATCATGACTGTAGCTGTGGCGTTTTGATCATTCCTGTTTGTAATTTCTGTAATCTGAATGTACAGCACTTTGGTACAGCTTTGTTGTTGTTGTAAAGTGCTTTATAAATAAAGTTTCATTCATTCATTCATTCATTCATGAGTAAGTGTTACCATATAGAATGTGTTGAAGTGTCATAACAGTGATGGATAGAGTTAATAGAAAACAGTACTCAAGTAAAAGTACCATTACCTCATAATTTTAATGACTCAAGTAGGAGTAGAAGTACTCATCAAAGTCCATGAAGTAATTTAATAATGTGGAATATGTTCTGGTTTTTTCAATTGGTTATTTTGATCATATTTACCACTTTTATTCATTTCTCATTTTATTATGTATTTTTGATATTTTTCCATTCTGAAAAATATCACACCTCAGTAGTTACAACCACAATGTCCTGGCATATGTGGATTAATCAGTTTGTCCAGTAATGAAAGACTGGAAATAAAGGAGCTGGCCTCAGGTCAGGAAGGAGTGGAGCTGTGCATAAGGTCCATTCATACACATTATGGCAAATTCAAGGCATCAGATTGAATTTTTTTAACTGCACAGCAGAAACATACCATCCACATTTATAAAAGGCTGTTTAGTTTTATTTTTAGCTAGCATTAGGTTACAAGCCTTCCTATCTCATAAGAAATCATTTCAGCAGAGCGTTTAATGGCAGTAGATGTTCTTCCACTTCTGAGGATTTGATAATGGGCTCAGCAGTCATGTCAGGTCCAACACATCAAATACAAACGCAAGGTGATTGATTAAAACATTTCCACATTTCTGGGCATTGCTGACGGTATTCAGTAGGGAGGGACTGCTCAGGGTGCTTACGTTCCTACGGTACCAGCCCTTGTCATCAAAATATCAGCTCGACTATGTTAGGACACATTGAAAGTGGCTCAGACGCAGGACTGCCATCTGCAGTTTTTCAGAGTGACTACACCTTCAGCTGTCACCTCTGCATGTCACCCCTGACAAGACCTTGAGCGGTTCCCCAGGACTGATCCATCCTGCCAGATTCTGACCAGACTGTCAGCCCGCTCCATCTCAGCGTGTGTAAACATTTATCTGATTCTGCCTCGACTCTTTATGTGTCTAAAGTGCTGTGGTACTCTGACAGCCTCCCACTCGCTCACAGACTTAGACAGACACTGTAGACACTTTACCCTTATTTTGAAGATGTGCTGTGAATGTGTCTCGCAGCGATGTCTTAGCCCAGGGGTTTCTACTATCCATGCACCTTTAAATCAAAATACATGACCTTTTAATGATGCATACTGTATGGGAAATCCAAGTAACAGCATTAGAGAAACATGTATTGGCTCAAATTAGCATCAATACGATTCCCACCTAGTAAAGCTCACTCACAATTTCACAGCTGGTAACTGAAATTTGGTATCTGTAGTCCTGTAAAATAAATCTTCCAAAGAAATTCTGAAGACGTATCTTACGTTTGTTAAATATCTGTAAACAGAAAAAGAGACTGCTCAACTGTGTATAAACAAGTAGGAATTTGTCTTTACACCTTTATTGGACTGGAAAATCATTATCCAAATTATGCAGATGTTGAAAGCTGTGGGAGATGTTGCACACTCATGACATCATGTTATCATATTCACATCGTAGTCACCCATAACACTTTTCAGTTCACAGCTGTGTCTTGTCAAGAGTTTATTTATGCCATTTCTTGTCTTTTTAATCTAAGGCATGTGTTTTTTTTTTTCTTTCGACTGGACTGGTTATTTGGACTGAAGATGTTTCACTACCTATCCAGGAAGCTTCCTCAATTCCAACTGGTCTCATGCAGGCATCCAGAATTTATTTTGCTCCACCCTTTCATCCTAAGACGTGTTAGTTTCGCCTGGGCCGGGGTTATTACAGAGTCATTACTGTGATCTCTCTCTCTTAAATATTTGCTACATTAAGTTTAACTGTGACTAAATAAGTGAGTGAAATACTAATGATTTACAACAACTTTATCAAACCTGGAACAATCAGCATCTTGCTTGACATAAAATAAATTTAATGAAGTTTGCAGCACAATATCTAGTTTTTTAAATATGTCCTTATGCATGTATTTTGAGGGGGAGAACCTCAAAGTACTGACAGCATTTTGTCACCTTGGTTAAAAAGAAACAAAATTAAGCAAGCTAAAAAACTACAAGTTTACAGGGAGATGCCAAAATGAAGCTAAAAAAAACTAGAGGACATATGTAATATGTGATGAAATCAGAAGGCATAGTGTTTTTTTCCAACTATATTACATTTTTCAGTTTGTGGACTCATTGTCTAGGTTACTGTACATTTTCTCTCTCCTTGGCCAGATGTCACCACAGTCCTCCACTTTTTATATCATTCATCATCATTTTATCATATTAAAAACACACAGTTGCGGTGACCTCATGGTACAGTATTTTAAAATTGACAAAGAAATGGACAGTGTGTGTGCCAAGATGACAGATTTAAATGCAATAGAACTTGTATCTTTAAAAATAGCTGTGTGTGTTTGTGGTTGACGAAGGGTTTTCCTACTCCTCCAGGGTCCCTATTGATCTGTCAGTGATATGGGAATGCCATGACTTGCATATTAATGATTCAGTCCTGTCCAGACCCCAGAGTATTTAGGCATATCCTTTTATCCAAATTTCAGACGCAGCAGTGCTGATATGAGAATTAGAAATATCCATTACATTTTACTGCCTGTGTTTGACAAGCTGTATTTTTGAAGATTTCCACAACTGTGTGCATATTTCATGTCAATATCCATCCTTCAAAGCAAATGATTTGTAGCCATTTTAGTACTTATTTGCCCCTGTTTGAACTAGTTCTGTTTGTGTTGCAGACCCAGATTTGATGGTAGTTTGTGTGTGTGTGTGTGTGGGGGTGTGTGTGTGTGTGGGTGTGGGTGTGTGTGTGGGGGGGTGTGTGTGTGTTTTAAATGACACTAATCAAACAAAACACAAAATGTTATGTTTTCTTCCTTTACACTGAAGTAAAAGTCACAATAATTTGTAAAAATGCACCATTAAATTTTAGGCTCTATTTTCCATACTGCCTGAACTTTTACTTTGGGTTTGTAATTAAATGAGGCACTCATCTGTCCACAGAACACTTTTCATTTTTCCTCAGACCTTTTTAAATGAGCTTTGGAAAGCATTTCTGGATCATGTTTACAAATGGCTTTGTCTTTGTATGATACAGTTTTATCTTATATTCGTGGATTGCACAGTGAACTGTGTTTACAGACAGTGATTTCTGGAAGTGTTCCTGAGTCCATGCAGTGATTTCCAGCAGAGAATCATCTCTGTTTTTAATGCAATGCCGCCTGAGGGACCGAAAATCACGAGCATGCAGTTCTGATCTTCAACCTTCCTCCTGATTTTCTCAATCTTTTGATATTATAAACTGTAGATGGTGGGATCTTCAAAGTCTTCACAATTCACAATCTGTAGCTGCCATTTGTCACAGATTGGTGAATGTCTGCCTATACTGTATACCCAGTCAACCTACTGTCCTGCTACCAGTTAACCTACTGTAGTTACAGTAGTGTCGAATGCTCCTCCAGTTTTTTTGAGATGTGTTGTTGCCATCAAATTCAAAAAGAGCTAATGTTATCCATTAAATGGTAAAATATCTCAGTTTCAACATCTGATATGTTGTTTATGTTCTATTGGGAATTTTTAAAAAATGGGTTTATGAGATTTGCAAATCATTGCATTCTGTTTTTAATGACATTTTATTTACATCTCAACTTTTTTGGAATTGGGTTTGTAGATACAAATTTGACAATTTCAGTAAAAATCCCATAAATCTACTGTATGAACATCTGTCATTTCGTCTTGTCCTTCTGCAGTTCTTTGTGGAGCTCCTCCCTCTGTGGATAATGCCTTCCTGATTGGCCGGAAGCGCTCCCACTATGACATCCACTCCGTCGCGCGTTACCAGTGCGCTGACGGCTTCCTGCAACGCCATGTGCCCACAGCTAAGTGTCGTGCCAACGGCAAATGGGACCGACCTAAAATCATCTGCATAAAATGTGAGTTTTACATGTGTGTAGACTAGGGTGGCAGAAAGCACAACTTAAAGCTCCCTTTCCTTTTGTCAGGCCATTTTCACATTTGCATTTTGTTATTTTTAGCACAAACACCACCAAAGGGCCTTTGAATCCGAGTTTCCTACATTAACAACCCTTGGGATCCGCCGTCACCATGTGTTCAGGCACAACATTCCGCCTCTCATTATTAATAATTGCAAGCAAGAAAGATTACTGCAGTGGTGACTGAATTAAATCTCCTGGGCTTAGTTAGAGGAGCTGGGGTTTGCTTTGAAGTGCCTTGTGCTTGAGGTGGGATTTTTTTTTAAACCTTTAGAAACTAAATTTTACAACAGACTGACCACTCAAAAAAGGGCAAATCTGTACTCTATACTTTATACCATACAAAATTGTGGGTATAAAAATGAGCACACAATGAACCTTAATGCATGTTAAAAGCTGCCCATTATTTGAATTATGTATCTTAATTAATTCTGCAACTTTTAACTAACTTATTTCATTTGAGCCTTAAAATGAGCAGCAAAGCATCATTACAGTAGAAAAGCACTCCTGATGTCATTTAAAAGTATTTTACCAAACGTCATGAAGGAAATGTGCTGCTTGACATAATCCTTGGCCTGAGGGGGTATATGTTATTGATTATGTTAATTTTCTTCATTTGCGTTTCAGAGAATGATCATACTTTTTCTGCTTAACTTCTGTACTTTTTTCAGGGGAGATGTAAAAGCTTGATGCATTAAAAAATACCCAACAAACGCTTCACATTTTATTTCACTCTGCCCAGTATGACAGTAATGATGAACTACTGAAATAAATGTAGCCCCTGCTGAAAGTGGTAATCATTTTCTTGCGACTCTTCATCTTCAGACAGAGTTGTTTTCATGGCCCAGAGTTACAGCATCGTTATCATTCATTGCAGATGACATTTCTTTGTTGCCAAAACTCAGAAAGGGACAGAGAAAACAAACTTGGCAGTACACCCCAGGAACAAGCTTACGCTGAGGATGCGAGTGGGTGGCGAGCTCACTGTGCTCTTGCTAAAGGCGTCCACTCGAGTTAATGTGAGATACATCAGATATCTTGAGTGTGAACCTTCCACGACATGCACACTGTGGTTTTGATCCTTTTCTCCTGGCCTTTTATCTGTCTCTGATTACGCTTTCGATGCCTGTAAGAGATTCATCTTCATGTCTTTTTTAGTAAAGCAATCTATGCCATTACGGAGCACTCACCCAGAAAGTACAGTAGCAGTCCGTCAGTAAATGTAATCATAAAGAGGAAAAAGAAAATATTTGTTTATGTAGGTCCCCATTAGCTTTTGCATCGCACCAGCTATTGTTCCTGGGGTCCATATAGTTAACATAGTGACAATACAACATATATAATTTACATTTTGACTAATATAACACAGAAGGCAATAGACAAGCTCTGACTGAATCAATCATAATTAAACATAACATTTCAAACCCATGGACTGTCCATAAAACTCAAATACCAGAACCTATTTAATTATTACTAAAATTCTCTTTCAAATAATACTCTTCCAGTACTTTCTTCAAGCCAAATATGCTGTTTTGCTGTGTAATATCATTTAGCAGGGTATTCCATTCATGCATTGCTCTATATGTTACTGTGTGTTGAACCAGTGTGGTTTTGCATTTTGATAAAGTAAAATAACCTCCCACAGAGTGCCTTGTTATGTAATTGCAAGTGTCTCTGCTAAAGTATAATCATTCATAAATAACGTAGAGTTTGTTGTTATTGCATTTCTTAAAATGCTAACAATGAATACATTCATCTATTTTTCACTGTAAGCCAAGACATGCATTTATTCTGTAACCACAGGAAAGAGCAATGGGACCTGCCTTTTTTGTACCAGCTGTAGTTTCCTTATATTTTATGATGCAGTACTAGACCAAACAATGGAACAGTAATACATGTGAGCCAAAACCAAGCTTTCTATAATTTGTGGTACTGTTTGTTGCAGAAGATGTTTTGTACATCTCTCATTAAACAGACAATTTTGCCTTGTAGTTACTACACAATGTACATATTTAGCCCATAATAATTTATTGTCAAGAATAATCCCCATCTATCCATCCATCTCCATCCATCCGTCTTCTACCACTTCTCCAAGGGGTCGGGTTACGGGGTCAACAGCTTCAGCAGAGAAGCTCAGACTTCCCTCTCCCCAGCTACTTTATCCAGCTGTTCTGGGGGAACCTGAGGTGGTCCCAGGCCAGCCAAGAAACATTCCCTCCAGCGTGTCTGGCTCTTCCACGGGGCCTCCTCCCAGTGGGACGTGCCCTGAACACCTCACCATGGAGGCGTCCAGGAGGCATCCAGACCAGATGCCCAAGCCACCTCATCTGGCTCCTCTTGATGTGGAGGAGCAGCGGCTCTACTCTGGGCCCCTCCAGGATGACTGAGCTCCTCATCCTCTCTAAGGGGGAGCCCAGCCACCCTGCGGAAACTCATTTCGGCTGCTTGTATCCTGGATCTTGTTCTTTCAGTCATGACGCAAAGCTCATGACCATAGGTGAAGGTAGGAATGTCGACCGACCAGTAAATTGAGAGCTTTTGCTTTCGGCTCAGCTCCTTCTTCACCACGACAGACCGAAGCAGAGTCCGCATCACTGCAGACGTCGCCCCAATCCACCTGTCGATCTCCCGCTCCATCCTTCCCTCACTCATGAACAAGACTCCAAGATATGTGAACTCCTCCTCTTGAGGCGACCGGAGAGAGCACTCCACCCTTTTCGGGCGGAGGACCATGGTCTCAGATTTGCAGGTGCTGATTCTCATCCCAGCTGCTTCACACCAAAACAACCCGACAACAACCAAAACAACCCGACAACATCCAGAGCCTTAAGGAACTCGTGGCAGATCTCATCCACCCCCGGGGCCTTGGCCCCAAGGAGTTTTACCACCTTGGTGTCCTCAGCCCCAGAGATTGGAGAGCCCACCCCAGAGTCCCCAGGCTCTGCTTCCTCAAAGGAAGGCATGTTGGTGGGATTGAGGAGGTCCTTGAAGTATTCGCCCCACCGACCTACAACGTCTCTAGTCGAGGTCAACAACACCCCGTTTCCACTGTACACAGTGTTAGTGGTGCACTGCTTTCCACTCCTAAGATGCCAGATGGTGGACCAGAATTTCCTCGAGGCCGTATGGAAGTCATTTTCCATGGCCTCCCCGAACTCGTCGTTTTTGTCTTGGCAACCACCAAAGCTGCATTCTGCTTAGTCTGTCGGTACCTATCAGCTGCCTCCAAAGTCCCACAGGCCAAAAAGGCCTGATAGGACTCCTTCAGCTGGACAGCATCACTCACTGCTTATGCACAAACAACAGTCAGGACCCATCCTTCCACCCGAAGGCGGAGGGAGGCTACCCTCTCGTCCTCCAGGGTGAACCCCAATGTACAGGCCCCGAGACGAGGAGCAATAAGTATGCCCACAACCGTTCATCATCTCTCTCTGTGGGCAACTCCAGAGTGGAAGAGAGTCCAACCCCTCTTGAGGACACTGGTTCCAGAGCCCAGGCTGTGTGTTGAGGCAAGCCCGACTAGCCGGTATTTCTCCACCTCACACGCCAGCTCAGGCTCTTTCCCTGCTAGAGAGGTGACATTCCACATCCCCAGAGCCAGCTTCTGCAACTCAGGATCGATCCACCAGGACCCCTGCCTTTGGCTGCAACCCACAACACAATGCACCCGACCCCCACAACCCCTCCCATGGGGTGGACCCACATTGCCTTTTCAGGCTGTGCCCGGCCGAGCCCCATGGGCATAGGCCCGGCCACCAGACTCTTGTCAATGAGTCCCACCCCCAGGTCTGGCTCCGTGGGGGGCCCGGGTAACCTGCGTCTAGGTGCGTCTTGGATCCATTTTTGATTTTCATCATGAGGGTCTTCTTGAGCTACAGTTTGTCTGGACCCTCACCTAGGACTTGTTTACCTTGGGTGACCCTACCAGGGGCATATAGCCCCCGACAACATACAGTAGCTCCTAGGATCACTGGGACACGCAAACCCTCCACCATGATAAGGTGGCAGCTCAAGGAGGAGATAATAATCCCCAAAAGTATCAACTCTTTCACATGTATAATAGGTGTTTTGTTTATACAGAGCTTCAGCTTTAGTTTTGAACATTTCAAGTAGTTTTAGACACATTCAAAACAAGCTTATTACTGTTGACCCAGAAAATGATGGAGTGTCTGAGCCAAACACAACCATTTCTTTCCAACTCTGTGGCTTTAATGTCAGTACTTCGCAAAATTCTTAGGCCACTTTGGGTTTGTTTAATTGAATTGAACTAAATTAGCTTTTAGGGAAATTCATGTGACCGGCTCATAGGGTCTTAGTCTTCATTCTGCCATCAGTCACAGTGTTAAAGAGTCTGAGGTTGGTGTGGACGAAGGATCTCTGATGTCATTCAGTCCTGCAGTGTAGTGATGTTTGTCATCCACTACAGCTGCTCCTCTTCCCAGTCTTTTTGGCATTTCTTTCCCACCAAACATGTTACATCCAGGCATTTCAACAGAGGAGTCTGGGCAGACACCGTTCAGTCATGTCTCACAGAACACACACGGATAGATTCTCAAACTCCCTCTGGCTCCTCACCAGTGCCTCCAGCGCATACACTTTGTGTCGTAAGTTCACATTTGTCCATCAGTATAGTTGGTTGAAAAGGTTTGCACCTGAATCTTCTGCCTTTTACTCTGGCATCAACACTGCAGCCCCACAGACTCCGATTCACGTCCAGTGGGATTGGCTGGTAAGCTCCACATTTCCTCTGCCTCGGGTCCAGAAGGTCCTCTCTGGAGTAAACTCTTCTTTGTCAATTCAAAATTGAGTATATGCAAAAATCAGAAGAAAAACTAGAGAGCTATTGCCAGAAAAATAGTATTTTTATCAACTTTATAATGACCTAACACTGGCACAAAATTAATCCACCTTAATCTAAAATCAGTATAGAGTTGGTAGAAATGGGACCTAAATGGCTTCACCAGGCAAAAATCCATATTGTAACATCCTTATCTGTGGCTAAAAGTAAAACCTGACAGTAAAATCATGTAACTTGCTGAATGAAACCTGCCTTAAGTTATTAGATTTCATACATGTACTTTCTGCCCCTAACAGTGTAAAACATTACAAGCCCAAGCTGGTGTAAGATTTTTGCACAGAACTGTAGATTGGTACAATGAATTATTCAAAATGACATGTAACATGAACCTTTCTGCAACAGGCCGCTTTTCCATTTGTTTTCATGCACTTCATTCAGCCAGTTGTTAATGAAGATCAGATTTCAATGGTCAGAACAGTTTGTGATAGATCTTTCTTGTCCATATGCAGCTGTGTGATTTGTAAATGCTCAGAATATGGCAAAACATCACTGAAATTTGAGCCATGTACTGCACGTACGACCTTGAAACTGACTGTGACCTTTTTCTTTAAATTCTTCAACCCCCAACTTCATTTGGGTGGGAAATAATAAAAAGCTATAGGCACGTTGCGTTTATGCAAGACTTTATACCATTTCAACTTTATTAATCAACAAGTACATTTAAAAAGGTCAAGGAGCACATTTTTAGACAACTACGCCACTTAGGCAAATGTCGCAGCTGAAGATTCATTAATAGGATAATTAGGAAACCATTTACACTGCTGATAAAAGTTAAATGAAGACTGATGTACAGATACAAATGTCTGAGGCAACATCACATTAATTTTAAAATGTAAAATTAATCACCACATTTTTTACTAATTACATAAGAAAGCTTAAAACCAGTCCATTCAGAGTCCAGGATCCATTTTATACCTGAAGCACAGTAGGACATGACAGTGACTCCAAAGTTTCATGAGGTACATGTCCTTCTTCTGGTGATGGTCTCCAAAAATGGCAATAAATGGATGTAAATATTGTATAATCCAAAATATTCACTTCATTTCAGGCAAGTGTGATGTAATTTCTTTGACTTTCTCTGTGTGACAATGTAATTCCTCTAATAAATCATCTTCCTTTTTGTTTTCTCTGCACTAGCCCGACGAGCCCACCGTTACCGCCGCCACCACCACAAGGGCAGGAGGGAGCGCAGAAAGCACAAGAGGCATGGCCACAGAGAGGGAGGTCACCATGGAGGAGAGCCAGGCCAGGGCCACAACCACGCCCACTTCTGAACCAAATATACACCCCCTCGTCCTCTCCTCTCCTCCCCTGATGCCTGTTTTCCCGTCTTTCCTTCTTTCCAACACTACTCGACCAACCTTACAGTCTACAGCTCGGTGCCCGAGCCCCCTGACCTCCTCCTCCCACCTGCACTGCACCGCCCCTCACTGGCCCGCTCAGCCCTCAGCACCACCCGTGGCTCTCTGAGTCAGCCTGTATCATAGTCGACTGTGAAGCCTGCCAACTTGCTGCCAGGCGTCACAGAATGAACAATAACAATCCCTTTGTACTCTTTTTACTTTTTTCTCCTTTACGTTGTCATCTTAATTGTCTGTCACCGCCCCTCTTCCCTGACCCACTTACTCTCCCTTTGAGCTCGACGATGACCTGAAACATGGGCCTACACTGACCTGTTTTGGACAAAAAATACCTTTCTTTAGAGATACGTAAGTGGTTTAGTACAAACTGTAAATAGGGACAACATCGCTAAAAATGCCGCATCAAAATCAGACGACTCAAGGAAGGTCTCCATGTTGTTGACTTAAGCCTTGTTCTTTTTACAGATCTTAGTGTTTATTTCTTGACTTTGCTGCTTTCTTTGCTCTTTGTGAGACGTTGTACTTAAAGTGACTGAGTTCCTCAGAAACTGATTTAATTTTGATTTTCTTTAAATCAGACCCTGTTGTAATTGAATTGTTTGATTGTTAGCATTGTATCTTCATGTCAGTATTTTAGATTGGATGCTGAGCCCCCAGAGGAAAATGGAAAACAAGTTACGTCATACTTCTTTCCGTGGTGTTGCATATCAGTCACACATACAGCTCATTTCGTGTCAGACATCCACCCCTGTCACTTCATGCCAGTTGATGTCGACTCCGACCAGTAGTCCCTTGTTTTGTTTACCATTTTTCACCACGTGTAATGCATCAGAAATGTGAACAGCATGCTGCAAAACCTCGTCTTGCTCGCCTGTTTGTCCTCTGGTTTGGAGTTTTACCTCTTTGACCCGATGAGGACAAATGATAGCATCAGCTCGGCAGGCAGAGGTACATAAAGAGACGAAGCAGGTTATCTTTATATGTCAAAGGAAGCACAAAATTCAATTTGAGTAGACTGCAACAAACACACATCATAAAAAAGATACAATGTCTGCCAACGGGATAAGATACTTCTTACCTGTTCATGTGCATTTCTATAGTGTGTAGTGTCTTTATCTGCACAGCTTTCATAAATGGCCTTCGTTTGACCTCCTTCAGTTGCAAGAGTAATGACTGGCCTCTCAAAATCCAGTATTGTAAGGTATATATAGAGAGTATTAATTTCTTACTTGCCTTATATTAAAAGCATATTGGCGTTTACTTGTCATTATGCTGGAGATATTAACATCATATTCTGCATCACTGTACTCTAGAGTTACAAACTGTATTCTTTCTCATACACTACTAGAATTTATTGACCAATAGTAAATTGCTTAAGGTTCACATAAAGGTCAGCAGACACTGTGTGATATCAGACCTGAGTGGCCAGAGATCATGCCTCATATCCTTGTATTTTTAAGACCAGCCCAAACAGTCAGAGCCTCAAATCATGTGTTGGATGGGTTTGATTTCCACATTTTCTCTGCTTTTCTTTTCACTGTGCCTGTGCAGCAACAGTGCAGCAGCAAGAAACAGTGAGTGAAATCAAGAAAAGAGCAATAAACATCACAGAAATATCAAATACTGGAGACAGTACATTACTTTTGGATAAAAGATTATCATTACTATATATATTTTAGACCAACAACCAGCTTTTGTCAATTCATACCAAGCCAATCAACCAGGGACCGTCCCAGGTCCCAGGTCCTATCTGAACTACCATGACCTGGGACGCACCCGGGGCAGACAACACATAGATGATGCCCTTCCTTCTCTGGCCTGTCCGGAGGAGCTGGAGGAGAACTGGACAGGATTGGTGAGCTCTTGTTTTTGTTGTAATCGTGCATCTTCTTGTACTTTTTTTTTCAGTGCCTTCAGTTTATTGGTAATCAGTTTTTGGGACCAGGGGATATCTCTCTGGATCATTAGCTTTATAATCTTGTCATACATGACAGTGTCCCGCGTTGCCCCAGTCAGTTGCCTTGTTATTTCCTCCTCTTTACGTACAGTGAAGAGCTCCTGCTCCAGCTGTTAGTGACCTCAGTTGCTGCCTTTCACACAGCAATCAACCTGCATGCGGACCTCGCAACGCACAGTGTGCGCTGGTTTGTTTGCAGCCAAAACAGTCACACAGGGTACTATATCTATACATGTTTCTAAAAATTGCACAGCGTACTCCAGCCTTTAGAGTTTGATGGACTTGATTTAGAAGAGACTTTATTTTTAAAAGCACTATTTAAAAGGTCCGTATGTAAGATTCAGGCATGCTTTTATGTTGACAGCTGATTGATTGCTGATCTTAGCCACCTTTTACTGTAGACAGCATGAACTCTATATTCAGTAGACATTGTAAAGACACTTCAAAGTTGAAGTCAAAAATGTCCCAATCTCCTCCTGGTGGTACACAGTAGGTCACAAATGCTGTCCTCTACATGTTTGGCCAAGTTAAAAACCCCGTCTACTGATGCAATAAATTTTCCATTGAGGTGATTTCAAAACTTTTTAGGCAGATTTCATCAGGTAGATTTGTGTTCCATGTAATAAATCTGGTGAATACCATCATTAATGACCTACTGCAGTCCCAAATCTGTCAGTCTTATTGGTGGGAGCCAAGCAGGCCACCGACCAGCAGTCGCCACATCTCTGCCACACACACAGTCTCTAAATAGCATCATGACAACATGGCAGCCTGTGCAACTGTTGGAATCTGATGTCATCCATCGATCCATTTACTACCCCTTTATCTTTGCAAAGGTCGGGGGGGGGGGGCTGGAGCCCATCCCAGCTGACTTAGGGTGAAGGTGGGGTACACCCTGGATGAGTCACCAGTTCATCGCAGGGCTGACATTTTTTTATCATCTTTACACAGTGGGAGGAATCAGCTACATCCACCTTTTTTCAGTCTATAGAACTGAAGAGAGGAACTGTATGCATTTCTATAATGGTATTTTATTTGTTTATGGAAATGTACAAATATGAAATTTCAGAAGAGATTATGGGTTTGTATGTACCCCAACATCTCCTTGGATTTTCCCATAAAGTACTAAAAAAATAATCACACAACAGTAGGTCGTATGGACCATGTCAGTGTAGACAGAAAGCAATATGTTCTACTTCTACTGTTTATTATAGCCATGTGTAGATTAGCCTATAGCGCTGCCTTCTGACAATATTACCCAGCCTTTTTAATTCTTCCCAAACCAGTGTAAGGGTGCATTCACACCAGCCCTGTTTAATCAAACTCTAGTTTGTTTGCTCAGAAAGTCCAGTTCTTTTTGGAGGTTTGAATATGCAATCGCACTCAAAATGTAGGTCTCGGTCCACTTCAGCTGAACCACAAGCAGAAAGTGGACTACATTGCAGGGCATTGTGGGTAAAGACAGCCAAAACAAACATGCATATGGCATGATAGCAAGGATAGGAGAAACAGCTTGTAGTCAGCTTTGAAGGACGAGGTAAAAGCTCTGATAGAAATATGGTGAGACAAAAATATATCACAACTGCTGGTAAACACAACAATAAGGAAGTTTTCAAACTAATTATGAAAATGGAGGCTCTGGAATTCACCCGTACAGTAGATCAGTGCTGCACAAAGGTGAAAAACTCTAACAATATATAAAAATATGTGACATGCTAAGAGGAAGTGGCAGTTTAAGAGAAAAAAAGGACATTTCCTTGGTTTGAAGAACTAGATGTTATTCTTGGTGCATGACAGATGAGCAGGGAAATAGTTATTCAAACTGTTCAGTTCGTTTAACAAAGTGCACTATGAAAGCAGACTCGGACCAGCTGAATGTGGCGACCCCAAACGAGCTGAGTCCCCAGTCGTACCAAGTCTACCGGACTGTTAGGTGTGAAAACAACCTTAGAGAAGCCTTTGTTTTTCTATTTTACTCTTTGAAAGTTCACTTCAATTTGGCAAGTTCACATTCTAAATTTTCTTGCCATTCTATACATAAAAAACCTATGCCAGATCAAACATGCGAATCATTGGTATTTGGCTGTGGCGACCCCTGAGGGGAGCAGCCGAAAGGAGAAGAAGATTCTATGGAAACACAGCTATTGACTCATTTAGGAGCAAACACACAAATCAGTGTACTGGCCGTTATCATGGATGCAGGCAATGAGACCGTGCTTCGTAATTGAATCAACTAACATCTTGAGTCATGGCCAGAATAAGTGCTTTATAATAACTAATAGCAAGTCAATATGTTATGAATATATGTCCAAATTAACAAGTAAATGTCACCATGGGTATGATTATCGGAAGATGGGAAATTGAGATGTTTTTTTTATGTTGTTTGTTTCTATGAACTGTAATTGTTTGAAAAAGGAAGGGAAATGCATCAAGACGAGCAGCAGCAGCTGATGCAGAAGAATCACTGAGGATCATGAGTCAGCTCTGTATGTACAAGGTGTGAGGATGAATACAGGTCAGGATAGACAGAGCTGGCAAGGCAACACAAGATCTCTGCATCTTAGTGCGTGATCGAGGATGTTGACGGTGGCTCCGGTCCCAGTAAATGATGACAGAGAGGGTCAACAGAGATCAAGGCATCCCATTTCTGGAGCAGACAGAGTCTCATGGCACTCACACCTGTGCTCGCTCTCACTGCATGTCCTGCTTTAAAGAGGGGATTGAGATGGATAGAACAAGTGCTTTGCTCCCTTTTCCTTTCTCCTTTACTGCTGGGTTAAATTGGTGTCTTTTAAATCCGGCACTTGAGGTTGAAGCTTCTGGGATTACATCCAAAACATTGGCTGCTGCCATTTCATCCTTTATGTTTTCTCTTTTTTCCTTCCTTCACCTCTCGCTTTAGTGCTTTTCATTTGTTTTCCCCTTTCTGATTTTATTTCACTGTCACTAATTTTACAAGAGCAAAACAGCGGAGCATAGCGTGGATTCAGTTAAGGCTGATCTTTATTGGTGAAAGAGTATTTTTCACACATCTTATAAAAGAACACTAAAGCTGGATCGGGTTCTATAAAGTCACATGAGCTAAGAAAATCCGTCCCCCCGCACATTAATTCATCGCCTTTCTTTGCTCCGTCTCACCTTGGCAATGACAACACTCCTCTGCGCTGAGAAGAATCGTGAAACTGCTCCTTTATCAGTTTAATTAATCTCTGCATGACTAATTAACAAGTCGCATTATCTGCAGAAGCACGAAGCTGCAATGACAAGGGAGGGGTTATGTTGATGGACAGTCAGTGGAAGGTTTAGGGTGACAGACAGGAGCCTGCAGGATTGTCACAGCTGTCAAACCCCCATCGCTTCGTAGATGTCAGGCTGCCGTATAGATGCGTTATTTTTCCCTCTCTGCACTGGAAAATGGATTGACCACGGGTGGGTGAATGAAAGGGCAGACAGAGGCCTTCTCAGAGTAATTTAAATCACAGCTGATTCCCAGAGACAGTGTAATTACAGTTGTGTTAAGGTTCAAATGTGACAGGAGTGTGGAAAACTATCTCAAAAGTAGATGAGATGAGGAGAGAAGGATTCTGATTTGAGTGAAGGACACACATTTGAACAAAGATTAGCAGATGGTCCTGACGTTGCTGTGGAAATCACGGGCAAAAGGGCTTGTGCAAATGTTTTCTGTGGCCATGTTGAGCTTTGTTGTTTTTGCAGGACTGTAATGAGCATCAGTCGCTTTATTAAGATACAACAACAAAAATACAAGAAGTACGTCCCCAGCATAAGAATACAAAAAACAGAGCTTGATGATCTCTACAAGCAAAAATCTATTCATTACATCTTGAGCGCTCTTCATCAGATTCTCTTGATGTTTTATTATTCACAGCTTCCTTTAAAATCTCCGAGCTCTTTTATTTTGTTGTTTGATGGCATACACACCAAAGCGTTTAGTTTCAAAACAGCCTGTAGTACATCCCACATGACAAAGAGCTGCTGGACACAGGAACACAAATTAATCACCTGCTGTGCATGTAATCAGATGCAAAACTTACAAGCGCAAAAACTGCAAACACACACTAATGCCATGTACAGACCTTATATTAGCATCTATTATGATAAATTGATCAAATCCAATCACATGGTGACAGATTTAAAGCAAGGTCAAAACAACGCAAGGACACATTCTGATCAGCCAGGATGAATTCGGAGGTAATCTGGGATGCATATGTCTGCATTGTGGCATAGTCTGAGCATACATGCCATCATGTTTTAAATACATCTGAAACACATTTTATAAGCACTTCAAATGTGTGTGGTGCCATGTAAACCTCTCTACCTGTGAGGAAATAGGGAATATCCTCGGAGGAAATTCATAAAAGGTGCATAAAATCCACTTGAGGATTGTTACCGCTGTGGCATGTGTCATAAAGGGAGCCGGTAAAAACAAATACAACAGGCAGAAGTCGGCATATTGATATTTAAGGTGTACTGATTGATTCGCTGCGTGTCCTGCAGTGAGTAATAGGCATAAAACACTGCACCAGAAAAGTACTGCTGGTTACCTATTTCTCCATTAGACCAACCGGAGTGAATAAAATTGCCAAAGGATCATTACAAATTATATCTGTTGAAATTGAAATGAAGGTGTGTGTTAAGTTTTAGGCTACAGATGAGCTTGCTCTTTTGCATGCCAGCTCAGAAAAGTTAGATATGGACAGAAGTGACCACAGGACGGGCTTGTGTACAGCTGGACACACGTCTGAACTCAAGATGGATGTTAATGCAAGATCTGAACAGGGCCACAGACAGTGTAAATGCAGAAAAAGTGTTTTAAAAAAACATTTGT
Source organism: Pseudamia nigra (assembly GCA_029823295.1). Lineage (NCBI taxonomy): Eukaryota > Metazoa > Chordata > Actinopteri > Kurtiformes > Apogonidae > Pseudamia > Pseudamia nigra. The sequence continues at coordinate 20,431 of JAQQAE010000514.1, forward strand.
GTGGCCAGGGCATCAGTCTAAATGTTCCATACAGCTTCTAGAATATTCATATTTTTTCCTGAAATGTTTGCTTTTCATGCTCTTTCATGTTCTGATGATAACACACACTGAGAAATGCATATGTGACTTTGCATCATCTCTATGTTCCCACAGTCCTACTATATCTTCCCACATTTTTTTCAAAATTAGGTCCCATGTCCAAACAGCTTTATGTTCTCACAGCTCTATGTTCCCTAATTTCTAAGATTTTTTTTTTTTTCCTATGTATGCAACTGGAAGGATTACGCAATAACTACTGCTCTGATTTGCACCAAATGTGGGGGAAGAGAGTAGTATGGGAAGGGGAAGAACATTTCTCAAGGGGTTAGGGTTAGGAGAAAAGAGGCTTCAGACAGGCACACACACAGACAAGCTTTCCTCTATTAGATAGTTAGATTACTTTACAAATGTGGGGACATGGAGCTGCGGGAACAAAGACACACTCCTGCTCAAACAACAAACTCCGTTGTGGGTTTTGCACTCTGCTGTTGTGCAGCTGGATTTTCTACTGCTGCTGTTTTTATGTGTTCTTAGGAGAAGCTGCTTTCTTTCACAAAACACCCTAAGTGTTTAGTTTGTGATGCTGATGGTCGCCCTCTGGCTGTGTTTGCATGTCATCCTCTGAGACTGATCTGGGACGCAGGAGTGCCTCTTTTTTGTATTATCTACCCTTGTATAATCCTTGTCATTCCCACCACTCACAGTCCTCTGCTTTCTAGTTGGATCCCTCAGGGTACACTGGCAGACAGAAGCAGAGACTTATAATTGCGAGTCTTGATTATGAAGATGTGTGACTCAACAGAGGCTGCTGCCAGCTGTCTCTCAGCTCAGTAGTGAGGAGCACGCCTCGGGCGAGAGCAGCAGGCAAGCCATTGAATGTCTTTAGCGCTGGGGGGGGGGCAGGGCTCCATTTCCATATGTGACCCTGTCATTCCCGTCAATTTACAGACAAAATCTGTGGGGTTTGACCAGGAAAGAGGAGCATCTCTCTGTGTCTGTAGTTGCGTTTAATTTGAACAGAACTGAGTTAAATTTGCTGTATAACTTGTGATAAAGTGTGTGTCTCCAAGCAGCTCCACAGAAGTAGTGTCAGAGGAAAATAACTTTGGGCGTGCTTGTTTCTCCAAAGCAGCAGCAGGTGTGTGCAGCGGAAATGCTTCAGCATTCATAAACAACAAATCTAAATTTCTTTTCACACAAAGTAAACATTCAGCACCGAGGCTCAAAAAGGAGGCTGATAACGCTGGCGGGTTTCTGTATTTTTTTTAAGCGCAGAATAAGAACTAAGAGAACAAACACCTTCAAAGTCAAACAGAAACACCTTTAATCCATAACAATGAATAATAGCATTAAAAGTTATCCATGCAATAGTGAAAACACAACCTTATTATGCCGTGATGTCAACTAGAATAACAGCAATTAAAGATGCATTGTTTATGCTTTTGCAAAAGGCCACCGGTGTTAAAAATCCACCAAATGAAGCTGACATTCACATCTGCTTTGCGTTTACTGTGACGCAACAAAGAGAAACCCATGACAGGTGACAGATTTTGTCTCCTTGCGTGCCGGTGTGTGGCGAACTGTGAAAGAAAGCACAGAAGAAACAGAGAATCTCAGTTTCCTTCAACAAACTGTAACAACTGTCTGCATTTAAACGCAGCACTCATCATCAGTGACACCCTGATAAGAGTGGCAGGAGCCGGCGTCCTTAGTTGCACGCAGACAGACTATTGATTTCACGATTAAGCCGTCTGCCTCGACTTCCTATTTAGTCTGACAACAGCACTGTCGGTACAATGGGCGGAGGGTGACCGGTGGATGTTTTCAAAATGAGAGTGAAACAGACCGTCATAGCTTGATGCACTCCTCTTTGTCACTGTGTGCTCTCCCATGTAATTGCTCCGACTCGAATTCTGTTTCTGTATCATTTCCTTCATTACTTTTTTTAAAAATTCTGATTTCATCTACTTTTCCTATGGCTGCGTCATTTTTTTCACCTGTATAGCCCTCGTGGTAGTTGTATATGTTCTATGTGTTTGAGTGAAGGCTGTTAATACTGGAATCTTCAAGAAAAATGATGGAAGGATGGATGGAAAGATGAGAGAATGAGGAATGAAAGAGACAAATGCAGAGAAGAAATAACCGAAGTGCTTCTTTCTTTTTTCTTCTTCTCTGTGATGTAAATATTCCTAAGTAAGTTTTTCTTCTTTGTTTGTTTTTTGTTTTTTTTTTTTAATCCATTAAAACTCTGGGTGTGTTTGTTGCTTAGCCTCTCTGGACCATATTCACGCAGCTTGAGGAAATCCAACACCAATCTCCCTGCTTTCATTTTCAAACTGCTGCATCTGTAAAACAAGAGTCAACACACACGCTACAGGATAGCCAGGAGGGAGGTGAAATTTTACCACACACACATTTTACATCACTGCTGTTGGCTCTGTTCCCTGTAACTCCAACATACCTGCGTGAATATGGTCCTCAAGTGTTCAACCATATTTATTGATGTATGTTCTTATGAATTCCAGTCCTGTCATTGTATTATATTCTTTACAAGACAAATGATCATTAAAAAGAAACCCTTGTTTCGATCCATCGCCTGGTTGGAGTGGTTATTTGTATTCATTCGCAGTATTTTTTCAAAGCGATTAATCTGCATTTAAATGGTAATCATCACGGTGGAAATGTGTATTTATGTGGCATATTTGTGACAGATTAGCAGGGGGTGAAGGTACAAAAATCAGCCAAGAGGGGTTTAAATTCATTTCATAGAAATTTCTTAGTCTCCTTTTTGTGTAAGATGACATATAAGGCCTTATCGCTTCACAAGGTTTGTATTGTAGCTATTATGACAATCTAAGTATAAACATAAGTGTGAGGAATTAATGTCATCGACCTGCTGCCCACTACAATAACAAATACTGTTCTGCTGGTTTTTATTCTGCTGTTTCTTCTCCCTCTTTACAAATTTAACTCATCCATATCTCAGCTTTGAGAACACAAACAGAAATCACACATCACCATGTACTGTTCTATGCAATATATCCCTATTTATATCGCATATTTATTCTATTTTGCACTAGGTTGCACTGTTACGTCTGCAGTATGTGCAGTAGTGTGGTTAAATAGCAGTAATTAACATGCACAGCTTCTTGCACTGTTCTTGCCTTTATTTTTTAATTCTGGAACTACTGGTGTGTACTCTGGCAGCTCACGGCTGTGTACACATGTTTTGCTCTTTGATTGCTCGTGTTAATAATAATGGATTGGATTTATATAGCGCTTTTCACGTCTCCTTCCCAAAGCGCTGACACTGAATCTGTTATTCATTCACTCCTGGTGGTGGCCAATTCACTCCAACGGTCTCTCTGACCACCACCTAACATTGATTCAGACAGACAATCATTCACACACTCATGGATAATTTAGAGTAACCAATCAACTAACCCCTAGTGCATATTTTATGTTCTGGGAGGAAGCCCGAGTACCCAGAGAGAACAGAACATGCAAACTCCACACAGAAAGGCTGGGATTGAACCCAGGACCTTCTAGCTGTGAGGAATAAGTGCTACCCACTGCACCACCGTGTTTATTTTTGTTACCTACTAAAAAGAATAAAAATTCTGAAACTGAATAGAGGTGCAGGCTGACCACAAACGCATCAAGTGCAGTATGTCATCGTGACATGGTGAGCACACTGCTCATCAGTCTGGTCTGGCCAAAAGTTCATTCACCACATTGCTCAATTACTGCACTCGCCCATCATGCATCACCTCTGCAATAGCACTGCACAGGTACAGATACATTAATGCATCATCTTTTCTATGTATGTGTTATTGTTTCATTAATTTCGGTGCTGATTAAGTGGCTGAGAGGCCATCCACATGGAGGTACGTTTTTTTATCATATGGATGTTTCATCTACATGAATTCAGCATTTTATGTCCCAGAGTAAACACATCTCAAAACCCCACCTCTGTGTTTCTATTTACAACCCATATACGTTTTCTGAAATGATAACACCACATCTCCACCTGTCCCTTAACCCACATGCACCAACCTCACAAACAACGGCAACAATGGTGTATTATAGTGTTATGTTGTGCTGCAGAAGTTACTGAGCTTTAACAGCAAAACTTCTGCTCCTCTAATACCAACGTGAGCCACAAGTGAACGTGGAGATCAAGTTCTATACACAAGCTGCATGTCTTCTCTGTTTTTGTGTCGTTCTATACCAGTGTTACAGCACTACTCGCAGGCCTGACATATATACACACTACAGCATTTTCAGTGGTTTCATGTGGATACATGCATTTCTTAAGACAATGCTGTATTTACAGAAAGTTTTTTTAAAAATGAAAAAAACATCCTTTTTGTCTGTGTGGACAAGGCATGAGACAAATGAAGAAGTGTCAAAAACTGTACTACTCTGTGTCCACTAGGGGCTGAATCTAAAAGCAAGTCAACCCCCATAGAGTCCCATGTTAAAATATCCAAATTCAAAGCTTTGAATTCAAATTCAAAGCAGAAATAAAAAAGAAATGTTCACAGCCTGGTGCAGACAACGGTTTTGGTCTGTATAGTTTATTTGCACCTCTGTGACCATTGTATCCAAGGTGAATTTTTGTATAACTTGTCTTTTTAAATGATTAATGGCATAGACACTTTGATTGGCAGGTATGTCTTGCACTTCAGCGCCACTCTCATGGTCCATATCAATTTCAAACTTTGTGGTTTGATAGAATCTATTATGGTGTCACCCTGTGGTTTTTTAGCAAAATTTTCAGGGTTTCATTTTGTGCTCACCTGTGAGATAACTGAGTTGATGAGGATGACATGTGAGGATGCTGCTCCTCAACATAGTGATCTGATCGACGTTTAAAGCACGCACAAGCGCCTACACTTGAAATTATTTAGTGCTGAAAAACAAACACACATCTACCAAGGGCAGTTCTCCTCAACCCCCACATCAATTTGTGCTGAATGATTTCTATTGATCGCTTTGTCGAGAGTTTACTTTCCGATCCTGAAAATTCAAAATGAATGCAAACACCACTCTATGCAGTATAAATGTGTGCGAGAGATGCAGTCATCCTCCAAACTCCTCTTTCTCATTTTTATTTATTTCTTGCCAGAGAACAATCTGCACCTCTGTGACCTTCACATGTTGGAGAGATGCATTTCCAAATCTCTTTGGATTAGGTGAAACACTTTGCCAAGCCGAGATATCAATAAAACTAATACAATTGTGCTCACAATTTTACATATTCCAACTCTTGCCAGCAGTGTTAAAGAAACACAAAGGGTTGCTGAGGGCAAATTCCTCAACAGAATGACTGAAAGAGTGGGAGGGAGCGGCAGAAAAGTGTCATCAGATGTAAGAGAAGGAATATGAAGGAATATTTTGTGTTTTGGCAGTTTGTGAATACACCGACTGTTGCATCGTCTCACCTTGAGGACCTTCACCTCACATGAACTTCCTCCGATGAGCTGAATATGAGCATCTTCTCTTATCAATGGGCAGTTTCAGCGCCACACAATAGGTCTTCCTGTAAAAACTCACCCCTCCTCTCCAATTTCCCACAAACTCTCATCTCCTTTGATACGTGACTCATTTCATTATTATTCAGAAGCGCCGGAAAAAGCCACTCCGCCTGCTCCTGTTTTCTACTGACAATCACTCAATGCACACGTAACCTCTCTTTTTACGTCCTCTTCCTCTGTACCACCGCAATGAGTGATGTTTTCGCTCAAGCTTTGCGAGTTCCAAGGACGCCGCTCATTAAGTCGACTTTCCAGGGAGTTTCTCTTCAATTCACTGTTAAAAATGACCTTCAGTTCTCTCTCTTTTCTGTTGCTGAGCGCTTTGATGGAGCCACATTTTTTAGAAGCACTTCAAACACTCACTGGCATTCAGAGCTGCCAGATGGGAAATGGTGGAACATCGTACCAGCAGATGAAAATGATTGCACTTTGAGTAAATTATTGTACACCAGGCAGGTAGAGCCCGCAGTTTCATAATATATTTTGGTTCATTTTGGTACTGAATAAGAATGAGGGTTGAATGTGCCACAACCAGCAGTGGTAGAGTAAAGAGCACCAATAATCAAGTAAAAGTATTGTTACTTTATGATTCTCATTACTCCAGTAAAAGTGGAAGTACAGTACTCTTAAACATCGGTACTTGAGTTAAAGAGCACCTTGTAAAAAACTACTCAAGTAGTGAGTAACTTCATAACATAAAAATTATGGCCTCGTACATATTGATCATACTGTATATTGAGTTTTGTTCATTTTTTGTTAATTTGTAAATTTTTTTAAGTTACTTTATTTTTTTACCGAGGTTGTTGCCCACTTTGTTCACTTTGCATATTTAGTTTTTGTTCGGTATTTCTTGCTTATTTTGTTCATTGTTCACTAACTTGATTATTTTACTCAGTTTTCCTCATCTTTAAGCTTGTTTTAGGATTTTTTTCCGGTCAATAAAATCTTGCGAGTTTAATCCATCCCGGCGTTAGGCTCGTGAAGTGAAAAACTCATGAGCTGGGACTGGTTTTCCCATAGGAATACATGTAAATCCAGTTAATCCGTTCCAACACCCACAAAAACTCCCATATACAGTATGTAAACACACCCATACATGTACATTTATTCATTATTATTGTTTGAAAAGGAAGCTATGTTAATTATCTGAAAAGGAATGCATGGAAAGTTCGAAAAATAATTTAGAACGTCACCTTGGCGACAGACATGGCTGCAGGCAAAGGAGGCGTGATGGCAGCGGAGGACGTACACGGACTAAACAGCAGTTTCTTTTCCTCGGCAGTGATTAATCTCCTCCGTGGCATTTTCTTCCAGAAGAGTCCCGTCTCGTCATAATCAAACACTTGTTGAGGAAGCTTAACAACCTCTTCGGCAGCCTTCCGATTGGAACTAGCTGCCTGGTGGAGGCACTTCGACCGTATTCCTTTGCCAAGTCGGTCGACATCATATTAGGACCTTCGTAGCTTCTATTTAGTCAATATGGACATAGTTTTACCTGAGATACACTCGACTGCACTCGTGGTTAAGTGTTTACACAAACACGATTTTGTTTAGCACTGCTTGGTGAAGTTTTAGAGTATCCGCAGGCTAGAAGTTAGCTAGTTTCCCCTCCAAGGCATGTGGTTTTCCTTCTGTCGACTGGACATTTGGTTTGAAGCTTCCTCTCCGCTGGCACCCCCGTCATTTGTCTCCAAGATGTTGTCCAAGATGACACTAACATATGCAGTCTATGGCACAGCCTTTCCTCAAAAAGTTGAACCATTTCTGTTAATCTTTCAGTGTTTATGTTCCGTTCTGTTCTTTTTTTTCTATTCTTCCGCTGTACTGCGCTAGAGCGCCCCCACTATTTCCAGTGGCACTGCACAGAGAGAAGCCAAAGAAGCCGAGAGCAAGAGCACACGCTGATTTGCCCATAACCAATGCCACACTTTGATATTTTACTACACTATTCAGGTTTTTCTTTTTTATTTAATGGATTACAGTTTCAACCTCTTGTACTCCTACTCACTGTACTGTGGCCAAATGCAACATGTCTGACTGGTGGAACTGATGATGTTTCAAGTCTCCTCATGGTACGACCATACCCGGCCTCCCCTACATGTAAAGCAGTAAATGTACTAATCACCTCAGATGATACTTATCCTGTATCTGACACTGTTAGGATTATGTTTGTCTCAAAGAAGCATGAAGCTTACATAAGCCTCTATATGAAACCCAACTTTCTCATGAAAACCTTGTTAAACACTATTTATATTCGAGATTTGTCCTGATTCTTGTAACGTAACTTGGCGAGATGAGCAGATAAATTAGAAAGCATGAAAAGACAGCTCATCATAACTTTGTTCTCGGGTCGATATCGAGCTCATCTGGCAAGCGGAGCGAATCGATGAGGATCTCTGGCATTATCCTGCATTATCTCCTAATGACGCTGCCAAAGTTCAAGAAGATTATGAAAAGCAACAAGGGGTTTAGCATCATCTTAGGTCTGACAGACTCTTCACTGGGCCTCTTTCACCATCGCTATCTCACGCAGAAACATTAATGCAAAGGCAAGCGAGCGCACCCTGGTTCTTTTTCTTTCTGCCCACGTGCGCACCAAGCTGCTTATCCAAATTAAAAAAAGAGAGAGATTATTATGCTTCTTAACCCTGTTTATCTTCCTTTCCGTTATTGCAGCCAGGTTGTCGAGTGGTTTTGCCTCTGAGTCTGCGTGAGGGCTGCAGATGGCGGCGCGTCGACTCAATCACAGCTCCTTATGTTTGTATCTGTGCTTATAGGCGAGGGCGAAGGGTTCGTTTGAGCACGAGGGAATATCTCGGGATCCTCCTGGACATTTTGAAGGTCAAACACGTAATTTTCTCTGTTCAGGTGAATTATTAACGCATGAGTTTGTGCCTTTTCTCTGTGAGTCTACAAAGGAAACAAAAAAGTGATAAAAATATCAAGAAAATAAACAAATGAATCAAAATAAATGAACAAAGCTGGAACCAATAAATCATTATAAACCAACGAATAAAGTTTTGACTTTTGACAAATCATAACGTTTACTCTCTTTTACATTGTAAATGTAAAATTTAATAAAATGTTTAAGAATAAGGATAAAACTTATTTCATGCTGTCATTCACATTAAAGCAAAATGAACAAAACAGGAATGAGCTATACAAAATTAAGAAATATGATTAAAAAATATATATAGCCAAGTGAGCAGAAATGAAGAAATATGAAAAAAATAAAAATGAACTAAAATTTCCCCTCACAACAGGCAAAAAAGCAATAAAAACAAACAAAAAAGATGACTAAACGTCAACCAAATAATCTTCAAAAAATATGGATAAGTAAAAATTAACCAAACCAAAAATGAACATAACAATCCAAAAAACAAAAAGAATGGCAAACCAATATAAAAAGATGAATGAAAATAAACTAATCTGCAGAGCAAAATATACAAAAAGTTTAAAAAGATCAATAATAATCAACCAACTGATCCACAAAAAATGAATAAAACAATTCAAAAGATCATTAAAAACAAACTAAAGCATGAAGCAAAAAATGAAGAAAATGTACCCAAAATAAATTGAAAAGAAAACAAAAAACAAAATAATCTACCAAACAAAAAATAGATACAAAGCGACCAGCAGAATTTGGTGGAGGGGTTTGTGTGCCTGAGTGACCCTAGGTAGTAATACACCCGACCCCTCGTAGGGTCTCCCAAGGCAAACTGACCCTAGGTGACAGGTCAGACTAGGGCGATTCAGTAAACCCTATGCCTTCCTGTGGGCCCACCCAGGAGGAAGGGTCATACGGGTTCGGTGCTGTGTGGTTTGGGTGGCAGCTGAAGGTGGGGCCCCTGGTGGTCCAATCCCCAGTTGCCAAAACTAGCTCCAACTGGGAGGAGGCCCTGGGGCAGACCCAGGACACACTGGAAGGATCGTGTCTCTTGGCTGGCCTGGGAAGCCGGGGGTCCCCCCAGAGGACCTAGAGGAGGTGGAGGAGGCTGGGAGAGGGAAGTCTGGGCTTCTCTGCTTAGGCTGCTGCCCCCGAGACCCTGACCAGGATGGATGGATGATCAGCAAGTGAGAAAATAGTTTTAAAAGATGACTAAAAATGAATAAAATAATGCATTAAAATACACAAATAGTCACACATGTAATTGAACGAGATGGCAAAAATTATTGCCCAAGTATGACTGTTATCAAAGGTGCTCAAGTACTTTTACTCTTATATGTACTTTAGTAATTTTTTAAAAATAAAAAAAGGTACTTCTGAGAGTAGTAGAATACTTTTAACTCTTACTCAGTTACATTGATGGTGAAAAGTGGCCCTGTACTCAGTTACGTTTCGCCACAGCTCAGTGATTTTTACACTAATTCTGTTTTCCACCAGCAGCAGAATTTTACACAGCCACACAATGAACAAAATGAACAAAATAATCAAATAAGTTGACAAAAATGAACAAAATAAGGAAATTCAAACATGAAGTGAACAAAACAAGCAATGAAATTAGCATACATGGCCACAATAATCAGGTAACTTAAAATAAACAATATAACAAATCAAATTTAGCAACAAATGAGCAAAATGCAGGAAAATGACCAAAAACCAACAAAATAATGAAGCTAAAAAACAAAATAAACAAATTTGGACAATAATAAACAAAACAAGCATCAATCATCTAAATAATTAAGTAATTAAACATAAATCATGCAAAAATGCACAAAATAAGCAACAAACCTTGAGCACTTCATGTACTGTATGTTTGCATTTGCTCAGTTCTGGATTGATGACAGTTGATGTGCACTTTATGTTGTTACCAAAACATTAAATAACCTGTTCAAACTCTGTATATGAGGCTGTAATAAACTCTGCATTATCAAATTACTCACCACTGGAGTCATTTTTTTCCCCAGATGATTTATTTTACTCCTACTCAAGTACTTATTTTCATGAGAACCTCTACTTCCACTTGAGTCATTACAATTATAAAGTAATTCTGTTCTAAAATGCTCCGGTACAGGTGGCGACAGCTGACACAGCTCTCTGCCTTTTCTACTCTGTTTCTTGTCATTTTTGCAAATACTCTGCATTTTTTGGATCTTCTATTGTGGGATCAATTTTGAATCAATACGGAGAGAAGAGATGATTCCACAGAGGACCTTCTGGACCTGAGGCAGAGGAAATGTGGAGCTTACCAATCAATCCCACTGGACCTGAGAAGGACTGCGTGGCTGCAGGGTTGATTCCAGAGGAAAAGGCAGAAGTTTCAAGTACAAGCCTTTTCTACCAACTATACTGATGAGCAACGTGAACTCACTGCCGAACAATGTGGATGAGTTGGAGGCACTGGTGAGGAGCCAGAAGGAGTTATAAGAGTCTTAGCCTTGTGTGTTTCTGGTGCAACAGTGACTCCTCTGTTGAACTGTCTGGATACACCATGGTTCAGTGGGACAGAGATGCCAAAAGGGGACTAAAGAGGAGCAGCTGCAGTGGACGACTAACATACATTTTATTAGTTATCTTTACGCACCAACTAAATATGGAACAGGAAGGAGCTTTAAATGCCATCGCCTGCTCGTCTTACTTGTGTTTATTCCTTTTGTATAGTGTGTAATGTGTGTATTTATGTCTAAGGTTTTGAATGATGGTAAATGATTCTAATTTTTAATGTCCTGTGTGTTTTTGCAAACAATACTGATGCGATGGACAACAAATTTAAGACATGTTTCTGACAAAAAAAAGTTCTATTGTATTGTATGATGTAACATCACTATGCTATAAGACTGAACGTTATAAAAGATCCTTCACTGCCAGAGTTAGGGGTAACTCATTACTTTTGCACACATTAGTCTTGTAATGTATTACAGTAATATATTACTCTGAGGCAGTAACAGAGTAATATAATACATTACCCATTAAATTTTGGTAATATTGCAATTCCTGTGTCCAGTAACATGTTACAAACCAAATTCAGTCGTTTGCCTGTAAGTGCAGTATGTGTTGGTGAGAAGCCGAGGAAACAATAACACACGCAACCTCGAGAAACACCTGGATAAGGTGCAGAGTAGCATTCTGCTAGCAACTCAACCACCGCGGGATGCAGGCAGAAAAACCAGGAGGAGGATGAAGATGTGATCTGAGCACAAACAAACAATGACAGACCAGAGGTGAAGATGTTTGACCCAGAAGAAGTGAGAAGGTTGGAGGCTGAGGATGTTGTGAGGGACACGCCGCCTCTTTCTACAGTTGAATTCACCGCATTAGAAAAGATTGTCAGCAAAATTCCCGTTCAACCAAGTGACAAGGTAAAAAAAATGGCTAATGATGTAGGCATATGGTTAAGTGCTAAACAAATGGCCACGTATTTATTTAAGATGAGACACTACAGGTGGTGTGAGGGGAAGATGATTCAAACTGGTTTTATTTTGTCTGGTTTTAAGAGTCAGCTGTGTTTACAGAGGGATTTTTATTGTCGTCATATGCTATCTGAAAACATCCAAGAACTCCCAACTTACAAAGCCCTAAATATCAAGGCTCCATCCCATATCAAAGACCTTATTGTTCCCTACAAACCAATCAGAACTCTCCGCTCTCAGAGTGCAGGTCTACTTGTGGTTCCT